>PVKA01003031.1:39958-115625 GCA_004027165.1 Ctenomys sociabilis
TCTCTCTCTCTCTCTCTCTCTCTCTCTCTCTCTCTCTCTCTCTCTCTCTCTCTCTCTCTCTCTCTCTCTCTCTCTCTCTCTTGGTTCCAGGCATAGAACTCAGGACCTTTGTGCTTACCAGATGCTTATGCTGCTGAGCTATATTCCTGGCCTTTATATAGGTGTTCAACTATTATCCAATTCAGCTACATCACTAAGCACTCTTGTATTCTAACCCATGTCTATTTGATTCTGGTCATCTCTTCACCATTGACTTTCCATGTAGGAGAACAATCTCATCTATAGACTAATTAACCTCTCTCCATTTTTTTATTTTTATTCATTTATTTGGTACAAGGTCTTGCTACACAGCTTGGACTTATAGTGATTCTTCTGTCTCAGCCTTCCCAGTCTGAGATTACAGGTGTGTGCAACAACACCCAGTTTCAGTGGCCAGCATGGGTTGCCTGAGGTTCCAGGGCTAGCTCAGCATGCAATACCGGGGATCAAACCTGGGTCCCTGTGCTTGTTAGGCAGGAAGTGAGACTGCTGAGCTATATCCCCAGCCATTCATTCTGCTTTTGTTGCATGACTGATGGGGGAACCCATCAATAGCAATTCTGTGCTTCAACCACACTTGTGTACAAAATGCACAAAGCTATATTGCTTGATGTTCTTTAATTTTAAACCCAGAATGACACATATTGTTTATCTTATTTGCTTTCCTTAAATGTGTCCTTTGGCTTATTTTCTAGAAGCTCTTCCTATCTTCTCCATTATACTGAAGCTCTAATTGTACAGCTCCTCCCAGCTTTGAGTAGATAACCTCAACTCTTGCAACTTTGACCACGCCATGCATTACTCTTTCCAGTTTCTTCACTTATAGTTTCTCCTTCTGGCCTATCCCCCTTCTTTGACTTTTATTTCTCTTTTAGACTATTCTTTTTCCTTTAATAAGTCTCCACAACTGCCTTGCTTTCTCTTTTCTGATACCTCATTGCATCAACACCTTCCATTTTTTCTATATCTACAGCAATGATTCTTTTTGTTCTCTTCCACTTGGCACATAATTCTTGAAAGAACTATCTAAATTTTATGACTTCACATTTTATTCCTTTCTTGTATCTCACATTAACTACCTTTAAATCAGTAGAGGTGCCTCATTTGAAAAAAACATGAAATCATAAATATTCTATTGCTCCTGTCTTAGCCTTATCTTGTCTCTCAACCCTCACAACCCTCACTTACCCACACTACCTATATTCTAGACTCCTCTCCTCATTTAGGTGACAATATCACTGCTCAATTTCATTTCACATAATAATTACTTACCTGCTCCTAAACTGAACTGATCTTTACCCCAATTTCTCATGCTCCTCTCAATTTCTTATTTCCATAAATGACAAATTTATATCCTAATGACTCTGGTTTAAAATGTCAATGTCATTTCATATTTTCATTTATTCATTTCCCTGCCATTCATTGTGTACCTGCCTCTTGCCAAGGAATGCATTATATCCTAGGAATAACATAAGAGAACAATATTCTCACTGATATTACAATATATTGGAGGGAAAAATGACAAGTTAACATATAAAGCATGCCATAAGTGCTATTTTAGAGCCACATAAGGGACTGAATCAGAGCAGAAAGTGATTTGTGTTGTGTGAGAGAACTGGAAAAAATACTTCACGTGTAGTAGGTACTTCACAGAAACCTTTAGACAGAAGTGAGTATTTAAGCATAAAAATTTTACATCCAAGAGGCTACTAGGCCATCATCCATAAAGTCAAACATGCATAAAACTGTATGAAATTTAGTTTGACTGAAGAAAGAATGAAAATAGTAAAACAAAACAAAAGGAGTCTCAGAATTATCATAAGGGTCACCACATGCTTAACAAGTAAGCAAGTGATCAGGGTCCTTTTTCAGATCATCATCCTAGCAACAGTACGGAGAGGGGAAAATAATTCCCTTTGATTCTACTTCACCAATCTTGCAAGTATTTGATTATTTCTTAAATCTTGCAGGTACTCTCTTTACATCTTTACTCTATTTTCTCTGTTCTATTGCTCCCTTACAATTCAAGAGCTTTCTCTTGACTATCCAGGCAGCAAAAGGAGCAATTTCTATCATGTCATTCACATAATCATAAACTTTCCATGCATCCCACTATCTACTACATTGAAGATAAATTCTTCAGTGTGACATTTAAGGCATTCCCCAGTGACCTATCTATCTCATTATCTACTAATGAAAAGTGGGCATGTTCAGCGCTATAGCCACTCAGCCCTTCTGCTTAATATTTATATGTGACTGAAGCTTGTCCTCCCTTGTGCCTTTGATTGTGCTTCTTTGCCCTGAATACCATGTGTCCTCACTGCTTTTTTTTGGAAACTTGACCATCCTTAAAATTTCAATTTAAATTACATCTCCTTTCAAGATTAAATTTTTAAATTACTCCAAACACATATGATTGCATCCTTCTGCTTTCATGAATCATTCTAGCTTTTAATTCAACTAGCACATAACATGAAAATTTTATGTATTAATAGCACAGGGAATGTTTTGATACATGCATATCTTGTGTAATGTTTGTATCAAGTGAGGCATATTTAATCTCCTTAATCATTCATCATTTTTTATGGCGAAAATTTTCAAAATCTTGTCTAGCTTCTGACACGTATAATACATTGTTGTTATCTATCACCATCCCACCCTGTAATACTGCAACATATCTTCTTGCTTCTAACTGTAACTTAGAACCCTGATCCGCCATTCCTCATTCTTCCCTGACTCTCACTCTTCTAGGCCTGTAACAGTCACCATTATCTGAGATTAACTTCTTAATTTCAGTTATAAATGTGACTGTGGAACACTTGTCCTTCTGTTCCTGCTTTATTTCTCCAAACCTAAGAGTCTTCAGTTCCATCCATCTTGTTGAAAATGGCAGAATTTCATTCTGGGTGTTCATCTCCCTTATCAGTTGTGTGCCTGAAAACGTGATCTGACATAGCTGTCCTGAGCCCATTCCCATAAAAACTAACCCATTGAGATCAGCACTACATCTTACTGGCTTCCACTTCATTTCATTTCATTCCAAAATATTGTCTTATATAAACTATATATTAATTAGACTTACTACTTTTTACATAGATTTTAAGGTTATTGGATGTTTGTTTCTAAACTTTCACAATTAAAGGTAAGCATGCCTGTAGTTATGATAGTTTCTTGTGTGGAAAAAAAGAAGTTGGGGCTTTCAAAGTCTATAATCAGTTGCATAATTTTTTTAATGTTTCCAACATATTCCACTTCATGAAGAGGGCAAACAATTTTCAAAAATCCCATCTAGAACAATGATGTTTCAAACTCCATGTTCAGAAATTATCTGTAGGTGCTATAGTATACAAAGAAAGAAAAATCAAATTCAGTAAAAGAAAGGCATTTAGAATTTTCAGTGCCAAATACAGACTGACTTAGGGTTTTTCACAACTGAATTTATTTTGATAACAAGCAGATTCAAATAATCTATTTGTCTCAAAGAGAGAAATGTCACCTCAAATTATATCACCTTGGCCTTCTTGTAATTTTCTTTACTCAGTCTGCATTATGTGATGATTTCTATTACTAAATGACTTTTATAAATTCAAGTTTGCTCTGAAATTAGTCTTGACCAGTTTACTAATAAATATTCTAAATATTTTCATTGATTCCATGTGCAAGACTTCCAATACTGAGAGATAATAGTAAAGAGAATAAATAAAGCAGTTAAGCTTAAATTCCACTTTTCTGTTTAGTTTTTTTCAGAGATAGGTATTCCACTGCCATTCAACTACTGTAGGTCATGAATTCAGCACAGTGATCCAACATAGTACAGTAGACCATAATAGTAGTGGGTTATCCGCAGGACTGGCAATGTCAGAAGTTGAGCCTTTACAGCTCTGCATATTAATATGGATTTACTTTTTATACCTTGTGTTTATACTTTTCTGCTGAATGGTCAGGGCCAAGATAAAGCAAGATGTATATAACAAAAATTTTTTATAAATGAAGGACCACTTTGTAGTGAAAAAATATATATGTCTGTATATACAAATTAGTTAAGATATACAACTACTTTCTCTTAGTTCAATGAGATGAAAGATTTGTACTAAAGTGTTTAGGCAAGATATGTCTATGAATAACTACTATGAAGACCACAGTATGCAATGTATTAATTATTGCAACTGTTCTACTAGCCTGCTTTGAAATTGTCTCATTGCTGTTTCTGTATCAATAAATTTAATTTTAAAAAAGCTTAAGAAGTTTTTCCTATCTTAACTTTGCTTAAGTAAACAATACAATCCAGTGTGAAAGTGTACAGACACACATTTTAATGGAATAAATAATAATCTATAAGTCTACAGAAAAAAAGTGTTAGCCATAAGAAAATTTACTTCTAAATAGAAGAAGCCAAGACACAACAAATATCGATGCATAGCAAAGTAGTTCTCCACCTTTGTTCAAAAAGTAATGTTCTAGATAATAATAAATTATCAAAATAGAAAAAGTTAGAAAGAGAATTAGACAACGCAGCAGAACCATGAAGATATTGACAGAAGAAATGGAAATAGCTGGTGATACAAAATTTTAAACCACTTCTGGGACCAGAAGGTTTTTTGAATGAATCTTTCACCCTTCATAACACATCATAAGGCCAAAGATGTCTAAACTATTTCAAGACCTGAAAATTGGAAAAATGCCTTAGTATTATAATGCTGATATGACAGTGATATTGAGATCTTGTGAAGAAAATGGAAATGAATGCTTTAAAAGGCTGACCCAGTTTACTTTAGAAGATTTATGTAAAATATTAGAATGCTTGCAAGTTGAAATCTAACTGTATGTTTAAATAATGTCAGAATAAAACATATTGTATTATAACAATAATAGTTGCTTATTAGGAAATATATTAATATATTCTATATATTTTTGCTGGTCATCTCAAAAGTATCAACTACAAACCCTTTTATAGCCAAGGATTTTGTCTTTTTCCTACATATTCATTCTAATATCTTACCAAAGTAATCATTAAGTTTCTTTCAATATGTGAAAAAGTTGAATGTGGAAGTTTTCCGAGGAGGAGAGGAGATATTTGTAACGGGAACAAATAAAATTCAGCAGAGAAAAAATAAGTTGAGAGAGAAGAGTTTATTAAAAATTAAAATGAATCAATATATCATAACACTAATAATGTAAACAGAGTAGTCCTGTGACTACAAATGTTATATTAGAAGTATGGGGTGAACAGGACAGGACAGTACTTTTAGAGCTTAATATGTATCTATAATTGTTGTGATTTGTGTCTAGCTCTTCCCAAAGCCTAATGCAGTCATCGGGGCAGCTTCTAGAGTCTGTGATTAACCGTGATCCAGTGTGGGGAATATGGGTGTGAGTGTTACACCCACCCAGAACTCATAGCCTGAATACAATATAAGAAAGGGAAAGAGGCTTGCTAGCTGCTGGCATCACTGATCCTCCCTTTGTGGCTCTTGCTGCTTTGCTCACTAAGAGTTAGCTAAATAAACGTTTCTTTCCTTAACTCTAGGTGTCAGATATTTTGTCCCAGCAATGAGAGAAAAATAACTGAATCAGTAATAAATGATAAATCAAAGGATAATATCTCAAATGAATGATTTATCACAACAGTTTAAGCATTTCTCTGAGGTACAGGGAATATAATTCAAAGATTATGCAAAATAAAACAATTGAAGAAATTACAATCTGGTTGTCTCTAGGGACTGACAATGTGAGATATGGACCAGGGCCTGCTAAATGATTTGACCTTTAATTTTCAGATATATTTTTGGGGAAATAATAATTTACAGATAAATTAATCATGATTATAATGACATTAATTTTAAAAATAATATTGGAGATTGGGTATGGTGGTGTGTGTCTGCAATCTCAGTGCTTGGAAGGCTGAAAAGAGGAAGACCACTATGAGTCTGATCTGTGTAGTAAAACCCTGTAATAAATATATAAAAATTAAAATAAAAAATGATAAAAAATAAAAAATAATATTGACTTGGAATAAGAGTAAAGTAAGACCAATTTTTAAATGTGTATTGAGATTCAAACTGATGAATTTGATCAAGACATTTGTTATTATGCATTAAAAATTCTGAACTTCTATAATTTCTGATCTAGTGACTTATTTTTGTAAATTTATTACCAGAATATACAAATATTTTCATTGTTGGCCTATCCAACATTGAAAATACTCCTTTTAAATGCCCTCCCTTTAGTATGAGGGAGGGCATTCAGGGGCTTTGCATCACGCTATATCCATAGTCTTTTTTGTTTATATTTTAATGTGTTGTGTTGAGACAAGATCCACAGAAGTTCTCCAGGCTGGACTTGAACTAGTAATCATCCTTCCTCACCATCCCAGAATGCTGGGAGTGCAGGCATGAGCAGCCATGCCTAGCTTAAATAATAAAAGCTTTCTACGGTGTATGCTTATGTCCTTTCTCTGAGTTCTTCAGCCTTCTCATTCATGGTCACATTTTAAAGTACCAAATATTTATTGATGACCTTCAAATTTGGCCTCTAACTCTAATTTGTCTTCAGGTATAGAACTCTGAATCCTGGATCTATTGACATTTGTAGCATCTCACCCTTGTTTTACTCAGAGACAGTCAGAAAAACATTAACAAAACTATACCTATGATCTTTTCTCACAAAGTTTACCATTCTGTGGGATTCTCAGAGAATCCAACTACAAAACCAGATTTAAGAGTCACTATTAAAATTTCAGTTTAGGACTAGTCACTTGCCAAATCATGCTGATACAATACTCTAAATATTTACAATTTTTCTACTTTGCTTTGAGACCCCTACTTCCATGCAATGGTAAGGTATGAGTATCTGTTACCCAGAGAAGTAAGAAAGGTGCTTGCCTTTCAAGTAAACACTGCCATCAAACTCAGTTTTCAAGAGGAGTATGTTCCATTGGTAACATATTAATACACAAGCATACATTTGTACAGATAATAAAATAGGTTATATATAAGTCAAAAATAACTGCTATAAGCTATCTATAAGTAAATGGAAAGCATAATGATAATGGCAATAAATTAGAGGAAAAATGGAAAAGAAAGAGTAAGTAGAAAAAGGAGGTGAAGGAGGACAAGAATAAGAGAAGGAGAAGAAAAGGGAGGAAGAATAAGCTACAGAGGAGAAAGAAGAGGAACAGCAAAGAATAATAAATACTGAAAAAATCTTCTAAAAATAATTTTGATCTCTTAAAATAGTGAGCAAAAGAACAACAATGTTCGGTTTTCCTCCCAGACCCTGAGAACCTCAACATGTATTTCCAAGGCAACCACTGTACAGAAAATTGAGTCTGATGCTGAGACCTAGTTCAGATTCCTCAGAGGGATGCACTTGCTCTTGACTGGATTACTAACAGCACTCCAAGAGCCCAGAGAAAAGACTGAAGTCAGATATGAACTGAACCAAACAAAGGGCAAAACCAATTAGCAGCCAAGTAAAAACTGAATCGGGAAACGTGGCTTCGGTGCCAGCTCCTGCTTGTGCCTCTACCCATTTCCTTTGACTATTTTATTCCTCCTGCCATTTAAATCTCCATTCAAATACAATGTTTTGGGGGAAAGTTTTCTGGCTTCTAGCCCCACGAAACATTGTTCGTAGCATCCAGATTTTTTTCTTTTTTTTCTTAGTGTGAATCAGGGTGATTATCTGCGGAGCAATCATTAAAGTCTGACTCTTCCTCGTGACCCTTTGAGCCCATTCAGGAGTACATTCAGGTGTCTCCACAGCCTCCACTGGGGTTTGAGGTCATGCTTTAGTCTTTGTTAAAGAAAAGAATAAACAAAGTGAGAAGAGACAAATGTACAATCTTAAAATCTCACAATACTGGAATTTAACTTTTGCTTTTGAGTTTCAGCTTGTCTTCAGGTTGTGAAATTCATTTTAGATAGTGTTTTAGAAGGAAATTGGGGACACATTAATGACAATAAGATAAAACAAAGCATCACCCTTTACTTTCCTTACTCAGTTTCCCTGCACTGTTGTTTGACAGCCTGTGAAAATCCTTTGCTCATAACAATAACAATAATAGCACTTTTACTGAGTGCCTACTATGTGCCACAATTTTTTTCAGAGCATTTTTCATTGCTATTCATATGAGATGTGATTGAAGAATATGTTCTTCAATTTTTAAATAACGTATTGCAGTGCTTTCATGTTCATTTGGGTTTGGGGAAAAGCTGAAAGTCACTCAACACCAGGCTGTCTGAAGAATGTGGAGAAAGACATACCACAATATTTTTACTTGACAGAAATTGCTATAAATGTTTGATCAGTGAAGTGTGACCAAAGAACATGGTGAAGGTTTAAATTTTTAAAAACTATTATAGTAATAGTCACATTGCTGTTAATCTCCCTCAAAAATATTTGTCACATTTTCCTTGTCTCAAATGCATCGTTTCTTGTGTCTTTTACTACAAGTTTCTTTTATTTAAAAATTCTTTCTATCATCTCTTATCTGTAGCAATGATTTTTGTAGAAATGTATTCCTGTGTTCTCCTGTGATCGCTTTTCCTTTGCCTGTTCATGTTCTCCTGTCTCAAAATGTTTCAAAGCTTGATCAGAACATGTCCTCTCAAAGTTTGATTAATCCAACTGCACCTTTAAGTTCAACAATACGACAAAATTTCCAAGATGAACACCAGACATCCCACGAACAGCAGCATCCTGTTGTCTTCATACAATATAAGGGTATTTGTGCTGATAGGCATTTTGCTCTTCTCAAACTTATTTGCCAGAAACAAACTCAACTAATAGAATCCTTTCTTAAATTATTTAATTACTTGTGTATTAGGTCCAAGAATAAGACTTTCTGTCAGGGCTGGTGAAATAGCTCAGCAGACTTAGAGCCTACTGTGACAAGCACAGGCACCAAGGTTCGGTCCCTGCACCCACACGCCGCTCCAGCCCCACCCCCGGGTCGGAGTGAATGGGTGTCCTCTGGGAATGGTGGCACATGCCTGTAATCCCAGTGCTGGGGGTGCTGAAAACAGGAGGATCGCTGTGAGTCCAAGCTGCACAGTGAGACCCTGTAACAAATACAGAAAATAAAAAACAGACCTTCTGTCAAAGTTTTTTAGTTTTTTTTTAATTTTTTAAATTTTTTTTATACAGGGTCTTACTACGCAGCCCACATTCATAGTGATCCTCCTACTTTCTGCCTTCCCTAGTGCTGGGATTACAGGCACGCACCACCGTGCCTGGACTCCATCGCTGGCTCAGCGCACCCAAATTCGGGCGGAGCCGGTGCGACATGCTGTCAAAATTCTTTTTTCTTTCTAGGCAGTTACTTTATTGCTAGGTTTTTACTACTACTAAATGTCATGAAAGCATACTCAGATATAAATTCATACATGTTGCTTTTGCTGTAAAATTAAACACATCATTTTTTATTGTAATAGATAGTATCTATTGCTTTTCAAAACACTTGTAACTATTCACCTTTCTAGCATGAATAAATGAAAGTGTGCTCCCCCCGCAGGATTACAAACAGCAGGTGGACTGGCAGATGTCTATTCACTTTGAATTTCTCTGACTAATTCATTTCATTACCTTGTCATGTATTTATTGTCCATTTGTATTTTTTCATCTATGAAGGATCTATCCATATCCCTTTTCCAAATTTCTATGGGGATATTTTCTTATTAAATGTAAATATTCTTTGACCATCTTCTGCATCGCAAGCTTTAATAAATCAAATTTTAACCTTTTTGCTTATGTATAGTATCACTACCACTGAAAGTATATTTTGGAAAGCTTTTGGTGGTTAGCTTATTCACTTTATACTCCTACCAATTACTAACACTCCCGCTTTTCTACAGTCAGCTCTGATGCTGGAAAGCCTAGGATTCCCATGTCTAGCTACAGTGGACTAAGAATTAAGCTCTATCTGTGTGAGAGGTTAAGGGTGTGGCCCGAGGAAGGGTGCGGGGCTTGGACTTTGCCTGTATCCTTCCCATAGTCCTGGGTGCTCCTGGCTTTCCTCTTCTTAGCAGCAGCAGGTGTTGCTGTGGCAGCAGCTAAATCGTTACTTGCTTTATCCCCAGATGAAAGCATCAGCTCACAGTGCTGCCTTCAGAGACACCACTAGCCAAGCAACACCTCGCTTAGAAGCCTGAGTTTGAGTCCTTCCTCTAAACCTTTCAGATTCATTGAATCAAATTGTTTTCTTGGTCATTCAGCCTTCAGGATTGTAGCTGCCTCCTGCCATTACTGCCTCATGATATTGTAAGGTTAACTTTCACTCTTTCAGCATCTTTGTGCCTTTATATTAAGATCTAACATATTTCTTTAATTTTCTGGAAATAAGTGTGTTAAGTTGTTTTAATCTTGAGAAGAAATTCATAACTTAATGTGGGTCGTTCATATTTTCTTTTAGGAATTAATCAACTGGATCTAGATTTTCAAATTTGTTACAGTATTGATGCTTGTCTTTTTGCTTTATATGGCCTTATTTCTTCCACATTTGTAATTAAATCTCCTTTGTCATTTAAATACATACCATATAGCTAAACAGTTATTACAGTTTTATTGAAAAATTCAGCAAATGTTTTCCACTAAAGGCTGGCCTTCTACACCTTGAGTTTCTGTTGTGTGGCAGGTCTGCCATTATAACATCAACTCATTGATAAACATTATAAATAAATATTTGTGCTGTGGGATGGCTTTTAGATAATCTTTGTCCTCCAGTCCATGGCTTTGCCTGATATTGTCTGTATCTCATTGAAATATCATTTTCTGATATATAAGTCAGCAGTATAGTATATGTCAGCAGTATAGTATATGTTTCATATGTGTAAAATCTTGAGTTAAATCTCTAGGATGCACACAAAAATAATAAAACAAAAATCCACTTTCCCTAGGATAATTCCTATGATTTTCTTCTGGACCAATGTTTTTGTTCTCCTCCTCTTCCTCCTCCTCCTCCTCCTTCTCTTCCTCCTCTTCCTCTTTCTCCTCCTCCTCTTTCTTTCTACTATTATGTGATCTATGGACTAGTGATGTCCATCTTACCTGAAAACCTTTTGGAAATTCAGACTTATAGGCTATGTGCACGGGTGCTACAATTGGCCCAATGCTCCCCAAATTTAAGTTCAGTAACATAGAGACGGTAGCTTGAAATTGTCCATGAAAGGTACATTTGTGCCCCTGGATTTTAAAAATGCTACAAAGGAGGGTTTTATATTATAAAATGAGTTTACCAGTAGACAATTTGTCTACTCTATACCTATTCATTCAGGATATGTATTTTGATAAGATCAATTATATAACCATTAATATTTGAGAAGCACTAAAATAGAATAGTTTTTCTCTTAAAGTACATGTTAGAAAAGCACAGCGACTGGGATTTGATCCCATGCATGCCATGCCAGCCCCACTCCCACAGTACACTGAGATGGCTATTGAGACTGGGAATGGTGGCATGCATCTGTCATTCCAGGGCTTGGGAGGCTAAAAACAGTAGGACCACTATGAGTCCAATCTGTACAGTGAGACTCTGTAAACCCTGTACTAAATACATTTTAAAAAGTATACATTAGAACTGCATAGCATGCTAATGAAAATACATATGCCTGAATCTCATGCTAAAACATTGCTTCAGAAACTATGTATAGAACTACCTTGAAGAATCTTTTGTAGTCTGGTATGGTGCTGCAAACCTGTAAACCCAGAACTCAGAAGGCTGAGGCAGAGGATCGTGATGAGTTCAAGGCCAGTGTGTATATGGCAAGACCCTATTTAAAACAAAAATATCTTTTAATGTAAATAAATATATAATCAGCTTTAAGATTGATTCTTTTTCATTCAAAAGGTGGATAATTACTACCTTAAAATATGTATCTCTAGGCCATGCTTTACTTTATAATGTGTAACAGAGCAGAACATAGCATCATAAAAAATTATTTCTAGATCTCTACACCTAATCATGGGACTCACAAATGTGAAGGCCTGAATTTCAGAATTATTTTGGACAGCTGACTCTGAGCTTTTATTTTCTTGACTATACAGTGTCCTGTGTTGTCTCAACAGTGTATGCAGGGTATATACTCATAGGCACCTTGTCTTCTTTAGTATTACCAGTCTTCATGTTGGGAAAATGAACGGGAGGAACTGTGCTTTAAAAACATGCCTAATGCATCATCCACAGCTGGATCTGATTTACATCAGAAGTTGTTCAACTGAACTCTGATGCTGTCCTTTGGCATGAATTTTGCAAGAATTTGGGGAAAGATTACATATTGGAGAACAAAATTCTTTGGAAGCCAGAAGATTATTTGAAGGATTTAGATATTTCTCTGTTTGCCAAAACCCTCTTTTTCTAGTTTATCAAGTGCCCTTTTTATGTACCCTACATGGATAAAGAAACTCAAAATTCATCACCATGTCTTTAATATATGATGGAGGTACTCACTTTGGAGTGTGGATTCTATTGTATCAGGCTTAGCACAAACTTTAATTTAAATGTTCTACTCTTACACTGTGTTTGTGCTTAGTAGATTTTAAATATATGTTCCTTAAATAGAGGAAAACTACCAGTTACAAAATTGTTAGTATTCACTATTGGAAGGATTTTCTTTTCTGAATATGTATTTTATCAAATTTTGCCGATAATTTTTAAAAGTTTGTAAATTTAATAGAAAATGGAAGATTTGTATTTACTTCATGATTTGAAAAGTAATTACTAAGTATGGAATTAGTCCATTAGTGTATATAAAGAAGCAAAAGATAAGTTTTGGATATCTGTCATATACCTACAGTTAAAAAATTTTTTTACAGATGAAATGTATTGAGATGCCATTTTTATTTACTCTTTCAATTTATTACACTAAGGAGAAAATATGATGCTTAAATATTCAAATCTGATGCATTTCACTTGCCAATGTAGTCTCAAGTTGCATCCATTTACCTCTAAAAGCCTGGAGCTCAGAGTTCAAATAAGTTCTTAAAGGTATAATAGGCATTATGAAAGGAAAATAAACTGGTCAAAAATGAAAAAGAAACTGGGCTGAGGAAAGGAGAAAAGAAGATATATATATATATATATATAATAATTATCTTGACAGAGAGAGCACTAAGATAATTATACTCTTTTTTGGTTGTTTTATTGCTTCCTTCATTTGTTTTATCTTTTTTAATTTTTTTAATTAATTTTGTTGAGAAACAAATAGCAATTAGACAGTCTCAAAACCAATTAGTAAGATAGTTTCAATAATTACTATTGCATGTTGTTGTCTTCATAATAGTTATTCATAGTACAAAATGTTGACATAATATCCTGTCCAAACACTATTAGTACAAATCTTTCTTAAAATTGAACTAAGAAAAAGTAGTTCTATATCTATTCTATTTTATATATACAGATACAAAAATTGCCCTTCATTTATATCCCCTTTCTTGTTTAGCTTTGTCAGAGATGGGTAATCCATTGCCATTTAAATATTGTAAGTGTGTGAATTCAGCGTGCTGTATATGATTACATTTCTAAATTTCTGTGCAGAAATATGAAATTGCTTATTCCTATTTTTTCAACTTTTAAATTTTTTTTCCTTCATATTCTGTAGGGATTTAAAGTTTAACATATCAATACTTGATGAAAAATACCTGTTCCATGTTATGTCTAAGATGTTTGATATTCAGTCAGATAGTGAGATTAAGCTCCACTGCCTATGTTATAGGGTAATAATGCCATTATGTTTCTCTCTAGAGGGTTAACAACTTAAGTTTAAAGACTAAAAATTAGAGGAAAAGAAGGGCTTCAAGGACAGCCAGCATTTTGGCCCTAGCCTTTCAAGGTCAGTTTAGGATTCATGACATAAGAGAACCTGTACTGTAACATCCTGTAACTCAGTGATATCCCACCCAAAGTTTCTGCTCAAGAAGATTATGGGGCCACAGAAGAAAGTGATCAATGATGTAGTAGAGTGTGCCTAAGGAGAGTCACATGGAGAGAAAGCATTCTCAAGCTTTCACAGAAAGCAAATTGGTCAAGCAATGGCCATGACTCATCCACATGGCTGACACTGACAAAGGATCTACAAACTGCGATACAAGGTTTTGGGGTAAATCCTGAGGGCATTTGACTGACCTTGTTAGATGCAAAAGTTACATTCTTTTTATATAAGTCTTACTTTATCTTGGCATAACCATCTAGCAGAGAAGTATAAAAATGAGTTATAAAAAGTAAAGTCATACTAACGTGCTGAGCTGTGAAAGGCTCAAGTCAACAACTTCTGACATTGCCAGTCTAATGGATAACCCACTATTATTATGGACTACTGGATAATTATACTTTTAATTTTCTATTAGTTCATTGAAAGGAACAGCTAGTTTACAGTATTTGATCAATCTTACATGCCTAAATCTGGCAATACAAACAATTACTTTGAAGATAACAATATGTAATGTAACAACTATTGTTAATTTCCTATTATCTTTGTTTGAAATTGTGCATCATTTTATTGTCTAAAAATATTTTAGATTTAATGTTCATTTTTAATCACAATGAAAATACTGTATATAAATATCTGGAGTCCACCAGAGGCTGTGAAAAATAACTTAGTCAGTGAATAAAAATTTCAAAGAAAAGTAAAACCTTGAACAGAAAAAAATCAATAACTATGTAAAACTTTTTATATTTGGAGATCTTGAGTTGTAGGACATATTGGTGAAAAGTTGTTAATTAAATATATGAATGATTTGTACTATAGAGTGTATTTTCCCTTAGAAGTGATTTATTTTAGTCTTGCCTTGGCTTATCAGATGCCAGTGACATTGACTCTTTAATATTTGTTTTTATTAGAGTTTTCTTCTGACCCTTGTACTGTTTTCCTTTTGCATGGTTTCCCATAAATATGTGTCTTGTAAGGAGCCCTGACTGTTGATGTCTTTTGCATGAAATTTGTGGAGCTGGTGGTTTTATATAGGGAGATTTGTTTTGTTAATACAAAAAAATGTGGATACTTTGTCAAAAAAAAGAATTTCCACAGACAACTCCGGTTCATTAGATGGTGCCACTGCACCCTATTCTGGTGCGCTGTGTTCGACATATTGTGACAAAAGACTCATTTTCATCCAAAGAAATTCCCAGGGGGGCTGCTACTTTGATGAAATGGAATTAATTAAATGTAGTCTAACATAAGGCAACTAGCAGTGTGTGTGTGTGTGTGTGTGTGTGTGTGTTAATGTAAAGTCACATTTTAGTCAGTTTTCATGCTACTGGGAGAATTTTTTTTAAAAAACTACTTCTGAAAGCGTGAAGAACCCTGCATGAAAGCTTTTCCTGATTCTGGAAACAGCTTGTTTTCTTTGTAGCTAAACGTAGAGCAAAGAAATAAAAAATGCTAACCACCAAGAAAGATCCACAGGAGAAACTTCATACTGGCATTAACTAACATTAATAGATGAAGCTAATTAGGCTTGATTTGCATATTTAACTCACCTTAATTATACATGGATTCAGCAAACATTTTAAAAACTGCAATCAATCTTTCACAGACATGGTTATTTACATGAAATAACAAAAAAATAGGAGTTTGTTATATCTTTCCAATTTACATGCCTGGGGGATTATTGCAGTAATAATACTACAGTATATTTTTCCTTAATAATTTATAATCCTATAAATTTTTTGATATCCCAAAAATATTTCAAAGTTTGTGTGAAATATGAATGTGACATAAATTGCTCTATCATGTTCATGAATTTAGCCTTGTTCAATTAAGAAAAGATCTTCAAAAAACTCATTTGACTTAGATTTTTCAAAAACTTTTTTGTGTATTTGGTACAGGGTCTACAGGGTATTCAGGGTTTCACTACATAGATCAAAGTTGTAGTGATTATCCTGTTTTCAGCCTCCCACACACTGGGATTACAGGTGCATATCACCAACCCCAGTCTCAAGAGCACCCTGGGGTCAGGGCCTGTTCTACATGCCAGCGATCAAACCCAATCACTGTGGCTCTGCCTAAGCAGATGCTTTAGTCCTCTGAGTTATCTGGCTGGCTCCAGATTTTTCAATTCTTAAGTAACGTAAGAGCTATAACAAAAAGAACTACATCCACCTGGCAATGAGTAAGAGATCGTATTTTTCGCAGTTGGAATACATTTTAATTTCATTCCCATGGACATCCTTTTCTTTCTCTTTGAAAATATTCTTAAATTACATAGAATTCATGTTTATAGAATTTATGTTTAATTTTTTAAATGTTATTAATACACGTTTGCTATGCATGAAGTGACATTTGTCTCATGATGTGTGAACATGACACATCTTGATGGTTTCTGTTTTCTGTCCCCTACCTACCCACCTCTTTCCTCCATCTCTACATCCCATCCTCATTTTCATTATTATTGTAAATGTTATTTTTAGTTCATGTTTACCACACATGATGTTCACATTCACTGCGGGCAGTTGTTACAGATGCATCTTCAGGCTTTTTCCTTTCCCTTTCTTCCCACTCTTTGCCTTAAGTCTTTGGGACCCCTTCCTGTTTGCTATAGGTCTATCTCTTTAGAGGAACCACTGTACAATTCTTTAACTTCAATATATGTTAATCATAGAATGTTCTTTAAAAATTCTTATGGAGTTTCCTGTTACACTTATTTCCTAATAATACCTGCAGGAATGATTCTAGGAGGAAGCAATGCCTCCACCTTGTGCTTTGTGGGCTGGTGGGGTTGATAAGAACCAAACACTTGAACAACTGGACAGGAACAGAGGTGAACAAAGCTATTATGAACAACCATTGCATAGAAATCAAATACCAGTTGTAAAGGTTCTTTTCTCAGAGTTCTTTGTGAGAGTTTTTTTTTAAATATGAAATCTTGGCAGATTACCCTTTTTTGCTCGAATTGCCTTCAAAAGTCAGAGGTCATTAGGTTAGGGAAAGAAAGCTGGTGGAGGGGAAATTCACTGAACTTAATTAATGTCTTTCCTAGGTTCAGTGTGTGTGTGTGTGTGTGTGTGTGTGTGTGTGTGTGTGTGTTCACAGAAGTATGCATTAATTTAAATATGGTTATTAAGTATCTCTCATGAGCCAATTCATCTCTGTGATTATAATTATAAAATGATGAAGATAATAGACACTATTCCTATTATCATAGAGCTATAAAATAATTAACATTTACTAAGGACTATCTGGGTCCCAGGCACCAAACTAAGCAGTTTACACAAGCCAATTTGTTAAATCTTCAAAATGTGTGTGATTATGTAAGTACTACTATTATACTAATTTTACAAATGAAAATACTAAAGGTCAGAGGGTTCCACACAGCTACCAGAAAAGCAGAAACCCAAATAAGTTCACTGTGGAAACTGGCGAAGATTGCATTAGTGAATGTATAATGTTCAAATTTTAGGCATATATGCTGAAAGAATTATAAAATACACAGCTGTTCATTTAGAGGCTCTTTGCCTATAAGGCTAAGTACATTCTTGTAACATATGTAATTTCTAACTAAAATATGGTAAGTAATACAAAATGATATTACAGGTGAATTTTTTAAACAAGACAAGGTAAAATAAAGATCTCTTCAGCTCATTATAGATTGAATTGTGCTGCTCAGAATCTCTATGTTAATATTTATTTCTCAGTGCCTCAGAACGTGGCTACATTTGAAGACAGCATCTTTAAGGAGTCAGGTAAAGTGATATCATTGGATGGGCCCCGTGCGCTGACGGGCATGAGCATAGAAAGGGATGACACAGCTGCACAGCGAGCCCATATGGGACTAGAGAAGCCGGCTGTCCCATCTACATGCCAGGAGAAAGGCTTCATAACAAAGCCAGTCGCACTAGTAGTTTGATATTGGATTTCTGTCTTTCAGATCTATGAGGAAACAGGTTTATTTTAATTTTTGCCAGGCAAGCGCTTATTCTACTGAGCTATCTCTCTGGGCCCAGGAAAGTTTTCAAAACCACCCAGTATGTGGAACTTGGTTAGAGCATATCTAGTAAACTAATAGACTATCCATTGTGTGAAAAGATGGGCAGTATCTGAAACTGAAAGGCTGTGTATATTTATATGGTTGGGCATAGAGCAGTTATGCTGGTGGCAGAGCTCCAGCAGCAATTCCACTTGCTGAGCCAAGATGCAGTGTATCTGCAGAGCGTGCCCCGCACAGCGGCGGCTGGACAGGGCAAATGCAGGGCAGTGCTTTTCTTTTCAGTTTCAAAGGATAAAGAAGTGTGAGATCAGCTTCAAAATGGGTCACTATGGTAAATCTGGCCAACTGGATGACTTTCAAAACCTGAGTCTGTTGCCATTTGGCTGGCAAAGGAATGTTTGCTAAAGTTAGTAGTCACTGATTAATTAGCTCTAAAATCAGTCTGATTGATTGCTCATAACAGGGCTATAGAGCTACTAATAGTTGATGAGATGAACTAAACATTTCTTCTGGTGTTGGTTATCTTGGGTATAAATCAGTCATTTTCTGTGAGACTTGTGACTTTTTATTCTCAGTGGCCAACATTAATAAATAAAGAATAGAAAACTGCAAATTAACTTCAAAAATGGTAATATATCCTCCTTGTGTAGGCACGATGCTAACCAGTTTGTATAAATTTTTCTAAAAGCAAATAGGAATTGAATATAAAGTACCAATATTATATGGTAAAGATTACGAGTTACTGTTTTAAGTACTTAGCATATACTTTATAGAAAATGAGAGATATATCAATAATTTTCCAGCAGGCTGAATTCAGTCCAGTACCTCAGTCTTCACCAATGCAATATACAATACTACCTCTCCCAATAATGTGTACATTTAGTATTATTTTTAATATAATAACTGAACTAGATCAACTAGACAGCAAAGGAAAGTGATTGCATCTTCACAACCCTGTCCAAAAAATACACAAAAGATGTTATTCACAGCGGCTACATATAAGGATGACCTGAGGTGGGAAGTGACCTATAATCTTTCAATATAGATAGCATAGACACATTCCCATTTTTTTCTCAAGAAGAGAATTAAAAAGTGAGGTACTTTTTGCAGAAGAAGCCATGAGGGAATTTTCTGGAGTAGTAGAAGTATTTTCTACCATAATCTGAATGGCAGCAATACAGACATATGTACATATCAAAACTCATTAAGACCTGTGCATTCTTCTATATGTAAATTACACATCATTGAGATAGACATTGCTTCATCAGAAAGGCATTTTCAAACATAGCCTTGCAGCTGGGGGGACTGAGCTGAGTTGCCTTACTTTACATTTTTTAAGTCTTAACTATTTTCTAAATGATATTGAATTTATTGGTTGAGTATTCCTATACAGGAAATCTTTAATACTTATAATTTATCTGGGTACTTCCTTTATCATTATACTTTATGCCTATTTTAATAATTGCATATGTTTTTTGAATATGAGACTTTTGACAACTTATTTTTATTTTTTCACCAATTTTTCACATGGCACGCTTAATAGTAGCAAGGCTTTTAATTTCCTGAGGAGACAAGCTTAATTTTTACACAGAGTTTGCATCAGTCAGGTAAACCAAGTTGTGCTAAGCTAAGAAACCTTCCGACCTCACAGCCTCCACATCCTGCTCCTGTCTGATTGCCCCATGGGGCGATGGGAAGCACGCTTAGATCCCCTACTGGGGTCCCGGATGATGGCACAGCCACCTCCTTGGCTGTTGCTGGAGTTCTGCAGGAGGGAAAGATGTCTCCTCAAAGACCCTCCACCTTTAATTCAAAGCTCAAAAAGGTAGGTTGAAAGGAACATTAGAGGTACAGGATGTGTCCTGTCTACCCTCAGTTCTCAGGCTGGGACTCTTAGATAGTCTGACACAATAATTCAAAAGCCCTGAGGTGTGCATCTACTGAGACACAAGAACGTTAGAAACAATTGACAAATGCCCTCCATTATTTCATCTTCTTACATATAAAGGATTAGACGACTTTGGATTTAAAATAAAAGCATACCTCTCTGGACTGGCTCTGGGATTTTTAAAATCTTTGTTAGCATGAGTTAAGTCCCCCTGATTTCACACATCTAGATAGTATCTATCTGATAGCATTGTTGAGGATTCAATGTAATAATGACTGCAAAGAACTGAGCTCAAGGCTTAAAGTGTATAATATGCACTCAATAAATCTTCAGCTTCCTCCTGCCCTGCAGTCTTCATTTACTCAGAGCTGTCTCAGCCATTTGAAGGGTGTGGCAATGTCCATGAGAAAATATGTCTGTGGATTGGTGCCACCTTGCAGCAAAGGCTAGGGGAGATTGAGACACCATCCAGATTCCATGCCGATCAAAGTGAAAGCACATCCTGGGAGGAGTTGGAACTGAGTGTCCACTGATGAGAGTCCCTGGTGAAGAGCTGTCTTTCTAGTCTGCATTTGTGATCTCTATGTGTTTGTTTACTCTCTGTCAACAACTACTTATGAAATCCTCCTGGAGCTATGCTAGATCTTGGCAATGATATGGTGGTGAATAAAATGTTTTCTTTCGGGCCTTCATTTAATGACAGGAGAGCACCAATGAAAAGGAGCATGTTTATTAAGTAATTTTTAATTAATGATGATTATCTTGAAGGGAACAAAACAATGCAGCCTATTCATTGGCTATTGAGAGCTGGGGAAATACTTTGTCTGAAATTTCAGGGGTCCAACACAGTAGATTCTAGGAGAAACTTTTAAGGACCAGGCTTAATGACATTATTCAAGATAATTGTATCTTATTTCTCCACTGGCCAAGACTCAGTGCCATGGATACAGTGCCATAAATACACACTGGTTTTGTGCTCAAGAAGAAAAAGAAATGGGTTTCCTTTTTTTTGGTACTGGGGATTGAACTCAGAACCTTGCACTTGCGAGCAAGTATTAACTCTACTGAGCAATCTCCCTGGCCCAAGAAACAGCTTCTTCTACTGCATTGATAGTAAGCAAAGGGTTTAGAATACTAAATCTCAGGCTCCACTGAAAAATAATTTAGTAGAAAGATAAATTATTTTATAATATATATATATATTTTATCATATGAATATAAAAAGAGGAAAGTGCTAGGCCATTAAAGAAACAAGGTCATTGTGTCAGCTTTATGTGTCTTCCCTTCTCTTCTTTTTTTACCTCCATCTCTGTCTCTGTTTCACTCTCTCACTCATTTTCCATCTCTCTGTCTTTGTCTCTATCTCTCTGTCTCTGTAGGTCTGTCTCCCTCTCTCTCACTCATTATCTGTCTCTCTGTGTCTCTATTTCTCTCTCTCTCTCTCTCTCTCTCTCTCTCTCTCTCTCTCTGTCCTCCCCTTTATCTTGATAAAAACAGGAGGCTTCTGAATGTGAATTCGAGCTACTAATCATATACAGATCAACCTGCTACTTTTCCATACATGCTATCTACACCTTATCTACTTGAGGGAGAACAGTGAGAGGTATCATAGGTCCACCATATCTGTATAGGGGCTTATGTGTTATAGAAAAGAAAGATCAATTTATAAAATTCAGGGTTTTTTTTCTCCCACGGATGGGAAGGGGTGAGGTGGGGTGGGGATTTCTCTGAAATGCGAACAAATCTTCTGCAGCAGATAAGAGGAAGATCTCTAGGCTTGTATCCCTGTGGACTGTAAGCACATGCCTGTAGGTGTTTCTAAATCTCTCTGGGAGTCTCCCATAAGGGTGCTGTTCCGGTCTATCATTTTTTAACCCAGATGCTGCTATTCTCTTTTCCTTGAAAACCTAGAGGGTAGAATGAAGGGAGCCACACAAGTACATACCAGGCCCTGAAATCCTGGGAAGCCACTGCTTTCCTTAGATCTGGAAGTGCAGTGCAGGAGAGCTTTACTGAGTGCTGTGTGTGTCATGCTGTGGGATATGCCCTATGCAGCAGGAATTTTGTAGAGAATAAGGCTCCTGACCAAACTGTAGCTGAACAGGCAGGCACCTCCGGTGATTTCCCTATCTTCTGATCCTTTGGCTTGTGACTCTTCTGCAAGTGCTTTCTTCTAGCCAACACTGAACAAAAATGAGAGGCCCAGGAGCCCAGTGCTACAGTTAGCAGAGAACAGGGTGGGCAGCGCATAGAGGCCCCCATGCTAAGCAAATAGGAGGGCACAGAGTAACCTCACAGATGCCTCTATGACCTCTTAAGGAAGCAGCCAGATACTCACATCTGGAGCTCAGTGGAGGAATACCAGTGGAGAACCTGATTTGGAAATCCATCAGCATATCAGTATTTATATTTCTCTGGTATTAAGAGCTAATATTTGTTGAGCATTTCTTTGTGCTAGCCAGCACATGAAAATTCCACATGCATTGTTAGCCCAATTAATTCTCCTAACAAAGCTAAAGGTCAGACACCATTACCTCATTGAGCACAATAGGCAACTGAAGCAAAGTGAAACCAAATATTATGTTTGAAGTCACACAGCTCTTAGGGTTAGACCCAGGAATCAAGTGCCAGGCACTTCTGCCCCCCAGGCCAGTGATTAGAACCATTATTATAACTTCTTTGTCTGAGAGAGCCAAATAGTGAAGAAATATGTGTTGTGTCACATCATAATTGAAAAAGAAAAGAGGAAATTCTTCATCTTTAAAATTTTCTCTACTCTTTTGAAGGGAAACAATTCTGACAAGAATTCATTAGATAAGATATTTCAAATTTGAATGTTCTGGTTTAGGTAGTTCTTTTGATGAAAGGTGTTTGCAGGATAGAATATTGGTAAGCCATATATTCCCCTACCTCAAAAAGAGTAGATTCACCTTTATCTCGGGAACAAAGCTGGATAGAAAAGCTTCTTTAACTTTTCTTAATTCATGAAACATTTATCTTCAAGTCAGGGTTTGTGACAGCAGCACAAATGTGCCTGTCAGCATTTCTATTATAACCCCTTATGGCCATTGCTTTTCAAGAGTGCCTTGGAGACCGTGTTGAATTGACTTGGCATCAGGATTGAAATGAGGAAACTACATTTTCCTAACCAATTATTCAAATAGTTTAAAAATTCACAGGTTAGGAGAGCTAAGCCCAACAATTTTATTAGTGTAAAAAAAAAATCTTAGTGTTGCCAATTTAAAACTTTGTAAAAATGTTAAGACATACCATACAATGTAACATTATATCATTGTATATTAATGCTCAAAGAAATGAATTATTAAACTCTGCAGGATAAAACTAATAGTAATTATAACGTCTCACACTATGACTGTTTGATTTTGTGAGTAATTTATTTCTACTTTGAGAATTAGGATGATTTGAAGTCATCAGCATAATTAGTTTAAAGATATAGCAATATTCTGATATGGAACAAGGAGTGGGGAATATCCAGAGAGAAGACCATAGTATTTCTCTATATTTTTATGTGAAATTTAAATTTATTTGAGGAACTTTCTTCTTTCTGAGACCTGGATGAGTAGAGCACACTGATTCTATAAATACTTCAAATTTAACTTGCTGAATACAATAGCAATCCTGAGGTCTAAGTTGAACTCAGAACTGAGTTCCACCATTGCTTAATTTAGAAATATTTCATGAGTGACTATCAAAAATGAGAGACCATTGTAATGATTTATCATTAATAACCTACTCTGAAAGTTTTTTTTTTTCATCTGCAATCTCTGTTCTAGTCTAAATATGAGGTAGTGAATGATAGAAGATACAGCTGTCTGGGTAAACTTACTCTCCTCCCAACTGACTGCTCTGAAGTTGCATTGACCTCTGTGCTATTTCAGAAGCAGTCAGGCAAACTCATACCTGGGGACATTTTTGCCCTCGCTTTACTTTCTTCTTGGGATACTCCTTCTCCAGCCGCCTACTTCACTCACTACCTTGTACCTACAGTCTTTGTTCAGTCATTCACTGTGAATGAGGCCAAACTGGACCACTCTGCCTGATGAGGTGATTTGCTCTTAGTCACTATGGGGATAGAGAAACGTTCTGTACCTGCTCTGAAGGCTGAGGATGTGAACTGACAATAGAAGATAAACAGAGAAATGGAAAGACATGCAGTTATAAATGTGCCTCGTGATGAAGACTCTGCAAACATGAAAGTGAAAGAAGGGACAGACGGGTGAAATACCACCTTCACTGAGGAGAAGAAAATGGGGAACGAGGCTGTAAGCAGTTTCAAAGTGCTATTAAGTAACTCTGAGGAAAACTGATGAAGAACAGACAATAACAATGACAAAGTCGTCCTACCTGAGATCATTGGCTGGTCTTCCCTCCCAGGAATGGTGAGACCACAGGAAGTACAAGAACAACTTTATTATTGTGGAAAGCTCTTCAGTCATGTAAGAAAATTTGGAGAGAGCTCTCTTCTGAGACTGGTTTTCCACCTCAGCATGTGAAAGCAACACATTTTGTGTCTCATTCTCTGAGCCCTAGTACGCCAATCTCAATATTATTGATATTTATAAACCTGTCAGGTATTTTCTTTTTATACTTTTACCATCTCTTAATAATTTTCAACGGTTTGTTAGCAAAACATCTATCTTTTACTGTTAAAGGTTAGGATTCATTCTGTGTTTCATTGGCTGACATATACTAAACATTTAGAATTGTGTCTAATGAATTAATTGCTCTCAAAAATAAATTGCTAAGCTGAGGAGGTAGCTCAGTAGCATAAGCACCTGACTGGAAAATGTAAGGTCCTGAGTTCAATCTTTGGTACCAAAAGAACAAAAATAAATAGTAATAGTAATAGCAATAATAATAATTATTATTAATAATAATACTTTGCTGAATGAAACTTGAATTTCAAAGCCCTTAACAGGAATTAGAAAAACCATTCCAGATGTAATTTTCATCTGCTAAATATTTGAATTATTTCCCTAATATAGTCGAGAATGTCCTTTGAGTGTTCATGTCAAAATGAAAAGACTTCAGTACCATTCTTCATTGTAGTATATTACAGACACATTTTACATGGAAACCTTTAAACTGAATTTTGGAAATTTTTGTAGTTAACTTTAATGTTTTCAAAAAAGGATAAGTGGAAATTTAATGTGAAATATAGTTTCCACAAAATAAAAGCTTTTCTGTATTTTGAAATACCACTGTATATATTTTAGAACATTTTTATTCATGTGTTAATATTAATGCTCAACTTGGAAATTTATGGATAAACTGTGATCCTATAATTTTAAAAGAAAAAGAAAAAAAATAAAGATCTCTAGCCCCAACTGAGAACCATTGAAAACGTTATGTTAACAGCAAGTAGTGGGACCATTTTCCAAGGATACGTCACCTGCTCACTGTACAAAAGCAAGAATAGCAGAATTTGTATATAGTTACCATTACTGCGGTTCTACATCCAGCCTGTTTGATTCCAAATATTAACGACATTAATATTTTCTATCATAAGAATGTGTTAATTTTATTAGTAGGCTAAAAATACTTTAAAGCTTTTTAAAATGATCTTTTGGTTTCTTGCATACATTAAATAGAATTTTCTCTTGCTTCTGCTTCATCTCCCTAGGGCAAATGTGAGCAGTCACTCTATGGGCACATGCATTCTATCAATGATGCCATCTTCAGCCCTACGGTGAGTTCAGTTCTTCCAATGAACTATTTCTTTATATGTGCAAATGCATTCTCACAAAAAATTTCCAAGGTAAAGTGATAAAAATACATTAGGGTGAATTACAATTTTAGATATTAATTATTTAAACAGTGACAAGTCAATATAGAGGAGTACAGAATTTGAAAGCTCGTATTCATTCTTATACTGCAGACAATGAAGAACAATGGGATAGAGAGGAATCCTCTTGTACTAAATTACACTCATATTTTAACAGTTTTTTGTCGAGTTCAGACCACAAAAGAGCAAACAGGATGTAGATTGCATTAAAAATTAATGTATATAGAATCTAGTCTATAGCTCTGAGGCGCAGCACCTTCCTGGCATGTGTGAGATCCTGAGTTCAATTCCCAGTATAAGAAAAAAAAGAGTGATGCTATATTTCAAAAAATTAATGTAGAATCAAAAAAATAATTAACAAGTTTGAAAAGATCCCTGGGTAAAAATGTTAGAGAAGTGGAAGTTTTCCTCAACTTGCAACATATAAACTAATAGCAAAGCATTTTATTGGCGGTTGGATGTATTCATATAGAAGGATGATTTCACCAGTCATGAAAGTAGATAAGCTTTACTTCTTGTTGCTAAGCTCATTGAAGATGTCTTTAAAATGGTTCATATCATACTCACAGATGAATGATCTAACTTCCTACATTCTCAGAAGCAAATGATTTGACTGATAGATGACCTCTCAAGTCTTGGAACCCTTAATGATTTCATTCTATCTAACTTTCAATTTGTTTTTAAGTTCCCAGTACAGTGAGATCTTATTCTATATTCTCCTCTGTGCCAATTAGCGAAAAAAAAAGACAAATCTGATAAATTACTTACATCTAACTTAAAAGTGACAATGTAATCAAAATTCTCATGGAATTAATATTCTTTTAGAAATATGAAAAATATTCACTAAAAATTATATCTACTGAGAGAACGCGGATTTCTCCAGCTGAAACTGTGCTGGTGTCATTCTCAGTCCTGAGAATTTTAATGATGTACTAAGCCAAAATTATATTTTAATGGATTTATCTTTGTAGGGATTGTTCTATTTAATAGACTGTAGTGAGCCAATTAGTAAAAAAGTATTATATTATAGATCAGGTCAAGATAACAAGTAGAATTTTTATTTCTAGCAGAGTATAGAAACATTTAAGTGCCATAGATCCATATCATATAAGATGTTTATGCTAAAATTCTATTAAGTAGTGCATTGCTTCCCATATCTTAGGAAAATTAAGTGGTATCAGAAATTTGTAAGTCAGGCATTTTATTTTGGTAAGTAATGTCACACCTGAAAGAGACACACCATTCAATATTCTAAATAAAAACGTTAATAAATATTGAACCAGCCAAATGAGATTCATTGAATCAGCAATCAAGGGAAACACATATTAATTATACAAATTTCAAAGGGCAAAATAATGAAGATGGGGTCCAGGTGTCCAATGTCTGAGGTGACTAATCTACTGTTTAAATATTTTGTTCACATCCAAAGATTTGTCAAAGCACTCTTCTTAATCAACTTCTCAAATGTTTGTTGAGAATTTCCAGTCCTTTATCTCTTCTTTTGTGAAACTGTTCATTGTTTTAAGATAAATGTTATGATCACTGACATCTGTAAGTAAAGTTCTTGGCCACCTGTACTACTTGGTTTGGAAATGAGTTGTGTCACATACATCCTAAGTGGGAAGCAGCAATGAGTAAACCGCAAAGACTTCTAGGGTCTCCTGAAAACACATCACTGTTTCCATTCAAACACAGTACTAAATTAGGAGTAACGAATGTATGGTGTATGGTGTAGAGATAACAGTTAGTTCCTTGGTATTAGCCTTGCTAATTATTTGAGGTGCTTATGTTACTTTATGAGTTAAAATTGCATGCAACTGTCTATATGAATGAAGTGCTAGGAAAAGTCTATAGCTGAGGTAACTAATAAGCAGAAATCACAATATTAAATACAGTCTCATTAATCTAGCAATCAAGAGTCAGATAAGGACATATGATAAACAATATGCATGTGTAGTCCTGAAAAACTATGTAACTAGAAGTGCATTTCTGTGTTTATAATAGAGCTCTGTTGTCTTGATTTCTCATTGAAAATATATATTTATTTTGAATCTATTTTACAGTATCATGATGTGGTCTTCTTAAAAATGAAAATCAAAAGAAAGCTCAGAATTGTTACTGTAAAAATATTTAAAAATTAGGACCAGTGAGATAACTCAGTAAACTAAGTGCCTGCCTAGCTAAGTGTAGGGACTGGGAACCAATCCCCAGAACCACATGCCATGTGGCCCCCCAGCACACTGAGGTGGTTATGAAGACTGGCTTTGGTGGCACAAGCTGTAATGCCAGGGCTGGGGGGCTGAAAACAGGAGGATCACTATAGTGATAAAGGATATATATATATATATATATATATATATATATATATATATATACACACACACACACACACACACATATATATACACACATATACACTGTATATATACAGTGTATATATACAGTGTATATATACAGTATATACTGTATATACTTACTTTACTTACAGATGTCAGTGATCATAACATTTATCTTAAGACAATGAACAGTTTCACAAAAGAAGAGATAAAGGACTGGAAATTCTCAACAAACATTTGAGAAGTTGATTAGGAATAGTTGATTAGGAATATCACTATAGTGGTAAAGGATATATATATATATATATATATATATATATATATATATATATATATATATATATATATATATATCCAAGATAGACTTCCACTGAAGCTGCTCTTGCTTGTCGTATTATTACATCCAGTTGCCAGTCTGTCATTGTTATCAGATCTCACTTTTCATCATCATTTAAAATGTTTTCTCTCTTGAGTTCTTTCTGAGAAGAAATATTCATAATTGGTCCTTCTCAGGCTACTGTGTTGGACCTCCTGTCACCTAATGCTATAATGTGTCTACATGTGAATATGACTTTTCCTCTTGTCTTTCTCAGCAATTGTGCTTTCTAAATATGAACTTCCTTACCTTTCTACAGTTCTGGAATTTTTTCATCAGTTATTTTAAAAAATATTAAATGTTATTTTTGGTCAAATCTTTCTAGTCTATCTTTTATATATTCCGTGTTATACTTTGTTGAAATTTCTTTTTAATTCTATATTCTTTAGCTTTTAAAATATTTTCTATGCTTTTTGGTTCTCCCTGTCACATTCTGACTGATTTCTGTAGATTGCTCTTCAGTTCATCAATTTTTCCTTTGGGTAACTCCTGAGTTTTTATGTTTCAATTGTTATATTCTTTATAAAATTTTTATTAAATTGCATGCAATTTTCCTTGTCTTATATCATTATGTCTAACTTAATTTTAGGCTTTTCTGTTTTATTCTTTAATCTTATAATTCATAGTTTCTATGAATTTTTAGTAATTAGGCTATGGTACATTTCTTATTCCTCCACATTGTCCAGACATTCCCAATACCATGTTCTTCTTATCTATTTCAATGTAAGCTTCCAGATAGACTTCCACTGAAGCTGCTCTTGCTTGTTGTATTATTACATCCATTTGCCAGTCTGTTGTTGTTATCAGATCTCACTTTTCATCATCATTTAAAATGTTTTCTCTCTTGAGTCCTGAGAAGTGAAATATTCATAATTGGTCCTTTTCAGGCTACTGTGCTGAACCTCCCGTTACCTAACTGTTAAATATTAAACTATTTCAAGTCTAAGTCTTAAATTGGGTTTAACATATTCTCTTTTCAATTCATCTGATTCAAACTTTGGCATTTCGTTTCATCTACAGGCTCAAGATTTGCAAGTAGACCTGTCTCTAACCTCCAGATTCACTATTGCCTATTGTGTATTTCAGTTTAAATCTGTAAGATACCTCATTAAATATATTAAAAGTTGAACACTTGCTCTTCTTTTTAATCTCAAGTGCTGCTTTCCCTCATTGTATCAGCTTAGTAAACATCATCCTGTTTCTCTTAATGCAGAAGCAGGAAGATGAGTCGCGCTTAGCAAATGTGTTGGGGCTTTCTATCTGTTTACATTTTTCAGAAATTTCTCTTCACTGAAATTCAATGAACAGAAATGAGAAAAAGATATTTTCAATGCTGTATGACTCAATGTCTCCTGCATCTAATACTGTATAGTTTGTTACATGTATATTTAGGTTTCTGGTAACTCAATGAATGAATAAATGAAGAGTTCTGAACAACTATTACCACAAATATTCATGACAATGTTGTATCACATTTATTTCATTGTATCGTCCTCCTAATTCTGCAGATGATGAGCTACTGAGCATTTTGTGACTAAGACAGATTAGGTTTTCCTTAAAAACTTCTGTGATATCATAGGGCCTCATGGATTTGAAGTTATGAAATTCTAGATATTTTTAGCTTCCTCCTAGGTTTTGGATACTGCTAGTACCACAGAAAGGATCTACTTGTTTAACCTAGTAGGAATAACAGAAACATACAGCTGCAGTGCATATTTTGTACCTTAACTAAAAATTGAAAATCTTAAAATTATTCTAAGTGTAAGTGCATTAAATGAACTAAACACTACTAAAAATAGATGTAACTTGGTAAGAGCATTTTGTTTTCCATATCAGCGTAGATCATTAGTCATTAAGTATTTAAGAGCTTTAAATGACCCAAGACAGTTAATTGCTGTTTTACATTTCCAGTATATAGATATAAGTGCATTCATTTGCATTGTTTTCTTCACTCATTCTAAACAAATACATTCAATCACTTACCTGAAAACATCATGCCCATTCCATTTTAACAAAAGAAACTGAATTTTTGATTCTTGATTTTGGTTTAATCTAAAGTTGAACAGAAAGTACTTAGTTTCATTTTCTGGCCATTTCACGTAAAAAATGTAAGCGATATTTAAGCCTTGCAGCATCGATCTTCTGAAGGACAAATGATGTCATGTCAGGCAGTATTTATACACGACAAAAATTTGAATTTTGTTAAATTGTCAGCAATGCAGCTTGATGTCAGCTAGCAGTTAGCCAAGCAAATAAGACTGACGCTTAATGTCAATTCTTCATTATGGAAAGAGAAAACAAATGGAAAATTTAGTAACATTGAACATACCATTCTTATTTTCTATAACACTTAGTTAGTGCCTCTGCATTCTCAAAATTAACTTCACATCTTTTAAGTTTATTCTGACTACAACACTTTTGAACCAAATCCTTTGTGAAATAACCCTCATGCCCTTATAACTTGGAAGGAAAATAGTTTCTGCTAGAAAATGAAACACAATGAGAGTCCCAAAGCAAGAGAAGGAAATTCATATAAGCAGATTATAAAATATGAATTAGAAAACTATTAAAAAACAATACATTGCTAGGAGTATCCTCTATTTCTACCTTGCTTTGTTCTTAGAAATTTAATAGTGTAAATGACCAAAAATATAAATAATATAGTTAAGATTATGTCTACGCCCAGTTCTTTATAATTTTTAATTAGTAAAAGTTTGGATTACAAGATGATATTCATCACAGGGTGTTATACCCTAGAGACCACATCCAAATTTTTTCTTGGCCCTTCCCTTAAGCTCCTCCTCTCCTCCATCTTGTGGTTTCCTTCCCAGTGACAAAATTGTGTCTTCCTGTTCCCAATGATCTATCTTTTATTTTGCTCTTCAATTCTTTCATACATTGGGTTTTTCCTCTAAGATGAAACATATGCTCTTTCAGCTTGCATGTCTGATTTATTTCACATGATGTTCTCACATCAAGATGTATCCATTATTCTACAAGTAAGCCAAATTTATCTTTCTTTATGCAGAATAGTACTCCACTGTGCATACAGAACATTTTTATCTGATTTTCTTGATGGACATGGAGACTACTTCAAAATTTAGCTTATCATTTGTGCTGTTAGAAACATGGGTAAGCATGTATCTATGTATTTTGATTTCCTTAAATCATTCAGGAAGATACCTAGAATGGGAATAGTTGGATCAAATGGAATTTTTGTTTTCACGTTTTGGAGGAATCTGCATGATGATTTCAAGCATATTCGTGCCACTTCACTCCCCATCAACAATGCAGAAGTTTTCCTTTGAGTTTGCCCTTGTCACGGCATTTGTTATTCCTTGATTTCTTGATGATGCTCATTCTTTTCAGAGTAAAATGAAACCTATGTTGTTTTAATTTTTTCTTTCTACTTTCTTTCTTTCTTTCTTTCTTTCTTTCTTTCTTTCTTTCTTTCTTTCTTTCTTTCTTTCTTTCTTTCTTTCTTTCTTTCTTTCCTCTTTGTTGGTTACAGGGTCTCACTGCACAGCTCAGACCCATGGTAATCCTCCTGCTTTCAGCCTGCCCAACTCTGGGATTATAGGCGTGCACCACTACCCCCAGCCTCTGGCCAGCTCAGCTCTGCCTGGGCGCAGGGTTGCTGTGGCACGTGGTGCCAGGGATGGAACCACAGTCTATTGAATTATATCTCCAGCCCTCTATTTTGTACTTCTCTAATGACAAGAGATATAAAACATGTTTTTCATATATACTTTGACAGTGTACACTTACTCCATGGATTACTTATTTATTTCAGTTTCATATTTTAGATTGTGTCTTTTATTGAGGAAGTTCATATTTTTTATTTTTATAAGGTTAGATATGTGTCCTCCGTCTGAAGTATAGTTGACATTTTTTCCATTCTATAGATTTTCTGGTTACGGTATTATTTTCTTCGCTACATAGAGCTTTCTAATTTAACCTAATTTCACTCTGGATGCTATTTTTGAGGGCGATTAGAGTTTCTTGCCTATGTCTATCTCTTCAAGATATTTCCACTTCCAATAAGTGAAGTGTTTATGATTTAATGTTTAGGTCATTGATCCATTTTTATTTCTGTCCAGTAGGTGGAGAGAGATGTGGGTAAAATTCAGTGTTTTTTAGGAGAGCCAGTATTCCAAGCACCATGTACTAAAACAGCTCTCATTCCCTCAACATGTGTTTTTGGCCCCTTGTCAAAAACCAGATATCTGATTGTGTTTGGGGTGGTTTCTGACTCTTCTGTTGTGCTCCAGTAATCCATATTTTACTCTAGCACCATGCTGTTTTATCACTGGAGATTTGTGGTGTAACTTGAACCACAGGATTTTTATACTCTCTACTTTGATACCAGGATTGTTTCACTTATGGTTTCATGTCAATTTTAAGATTGCTTTCTGTAGTTCTCTGAGGAATGATGTTAGTATTTTTATTGGGATTGCATTAAATCTATAAATATTGTGTGTATGACCATTTGACAGTGTTGATCCTGCCTATCCAGGTGAAGGGGCTATCTTTCCATTTTCTGATAACTGTTTAGTTCTAATAAGCTTACCTTTGTATGTTATTTATTGCTTTTCTCTGACAGCTTTTAATGTTGTGTTGGACTTTGGAATTTTTGATGGTGATATAGTGTGGGCAGCTTCTGTTTCAAGCATATTGGATGTTCCTTAAATCTTGCTTGCTTGGACATTGAATTTTCTCCCATACTTATACTAGTTTATACTATAATTTCTGTAAACAGATTTTTTAAAAAAAAATTCATTTGTGTTGTGTTGTCCTCTAATTTCTTTCTAGTTTGGTTAGTCTCAGATTAGTGTTTTTAGCTTCATCTAATAGCTACTAGGTATTTTTTCTTGTCATTTTTAAGGTATCATGGAGCACGTCATTGTGTGTTCCATTCTTTCATTGAGGTCAGAGATTCTTTCTTCACATTGGTCTGTTCTGCTTTTCTTCCATTCAACAGAATTCAGTATCTCTCTGATTTCTGTTTGGCACCTTTTCATGGAGTTGAAGCCATCTTTTTTTTTTTTTAATTTATCATTGATTCTTTTGTCATTTCTTCTAATATTATCTGTTCCTTCTATATCTCATTGCTCTGTTGTTTCAGTTCCACTATCTTTTTGGGTGATGTCATGCCAGAGCTCCACAGATTTCTTTGCTTCTTCTGTAATCATCACAGTGGCTCCTTAGTCTTTGATCTCCTCTCCATCGGTGCGCCTTATATCTGCTGTTAGAGCATTTTCAGTCTTTGGAGGCATTTTGTCACTTTGTCATTTCATGTTTCCTTTGAACATGTATGCAGAGGGATAAAGGTCAAATGGAGTGGAGATAATTTGTTATTGTTAAGACTTCTTTAGTTGGGTTCAGTTTTCCAGTGATATGATGTCAGCTTTATTTGTTAAACAGTATTGTCAAGCACTTCCTCCTATGCAATTTAATGGGGTTAGAACCAATCACTGTGCTACATGAAGAGAATGTCTACCAGTTATAATAGCATCAACAATTCTAACCATATGTCACTTATAAACATTAAACTTACAATAACCTTGCCTTGTTGCTCCCGAAGAGATAAAGGAAAGGGCTGTGTCAGTAGGAGAGGCATGTAAGAGACATGTTATTGTGTAAAAAACAGATAGGAGCTCAACTCTGTTGGAACTGTGGGTAAAGGCTAGAGTTGAGGGGATTGTGAGAATATTTGTGTAGGTGAGCATAGGTATGCAGATAAGCAGAGTGTGTTAGAGACTGAGGCTGTGAGAGTTTTTGAACATATATGTGTGAGAGATGAATGAAAATGAAAGAGATAAAGCAATACAATAGGAGGAGGACAAGGGAGATATCCTTAAAGAATAAAGTAGAATGAAAACAATATAAATGAGGAAGCAATACCTAGAAAGCAAAGAGACACCCCCCAAAAATAAAGAAATAACAGCAGCAACACAATTTTTGTAGCATTAATCCACACAACTCCCTTATCATGTTTGTGCTTAGATGTAACCCCAAAGCTCTATGCAGACATAGGTGGGGCTTTTTCAGACATGCCTGAGTCTCGAGTGTATGATTGATTCATGGCACATGTTTGATCAAACTCGGAACCTTGTGCTTGGTGAGCAGGCACTTAGACCTCCAAGCTATCTCCCCAGCCCTGAAGTCACATTCTAATTATGTGTAGCCAAGCAGTTTGCCTCCTTGGACCACTCAAGTGCCTTCCTAGCATAGTGAGTGTGAAGACTCATCTGGACCCACCTCCTGGAGACAAGCTAGAGTGTAGATATGACAACTGCAGGCCTCAGCTAAGTCTCACGATCTGATTTCCTCAATCAATTGGGGAGGAAGTTAATATGATGTCTTTTGTCCAATTCCCAGTTCTCCATTGACACCACCAGGATCTCACACACACTCCTGCTCCCTCTGCTACCGAACAACTATAGTGGCCATCTCCTTGTCTTTCCTTCTTCCTTACCTAGAACATCACCAGCATATAGGTGCACTGATGCTATTTTCCATCCTTTTTCCCACAGTCTTCTATATATCTCTATGTCAGACTTGCATGTGTAACTTGCCACTGCCCCCATTCTATACAGAGGGCGCCCTTTGCCAGATTGATGTATAGGGTGGAGGACATGTTTTTAGGCCTTTCTGGTGTTTAAGGGAACAACAGGAAAGCACATGCTCTATTTTTGAGTCGCCATTCTCTATTCTCTTCCCTCCATCTTCATGGGGGTAATCCGTGGTTCCCAGTAAGTGGGACCAGCCCCACCCACTGCTCAGGGTCTTTAGTTGCTCTCTGCTTAGGACAGGGTCCTCCCAAGCTTTTTCCATCCACAGCCCCAGAAACCCTAAAAGCCAGACACCAGCTTCTCTCTCACCTTCCATAGGCCACCCACACTCCACATTCTGATCCATGTACTTGGTACAGTCCTGGGTCTCTTGCACTCTCCATCACCCAAGTCCTCACCCACTGGAGATGCTAGTGTCCATTGATAGTACAACAAATGACCCACAACAAAGTGCTCTCATTATATATGGGTAGAGTGGGTTACCTATTTATGTGTTTCAGGCAAGCATTCTCTCTCCCACAGTTCCTAGAGCACCATTGTTTTCAAACCCTAAGGGTGTAATGTAATTGTCTCACAGACTGTGTTGCTGCTTTTGGCTTCTCTGAATTCCTGACTTGAAATATTTCACTCACCTGATACGGAGGTTAGAGTGCTTGTGAGTATTTCATTAGCCATTTCACCAATGAAAAGGTGACTGACTGTCCCTTTCAGTCTAGTCCTTTCCCAAGTTTGCATTATGCCAGGCCTGGTGTGAAGCAGTCCACTATCAGGGACCCCTGCAGTCAACCTCCGCCTCCTGCAAGGAGTTACAGTGCACAGAGAAAAGACAGAGCATGGGACAAAATGGCAGTATATAGCCCTCAGACTTCCTGTAGTCTCAATTTATAATCCGTGGTCCTTGACAATCCACTTTCTCTTCACTGCCCGCCTTCTACCTGGAAATGGATTTTGGGTCCAGAAAGTCTCACTTTTCATTTACCCTTTTGTGCCACACTTTATCTTTCTCTCCTTCTTCATAGTCCCCTGGGTCCCTCCAGTACCAGTACAGAGACTCTTGCTTTTCCTAGAGTTCCCTGGACAAACATCTTTCCTCTCTATTCCCACACCATAAGCATTAGTAGTTCTTACAGCAAGGCATGATATCTGACATGTAGAATTTTTGCTGGGTACATAAAAAGTAGAAGCAATGTGATGTATCATATTTATTGATAATTCCTCTTTCAGCATTAATTAATTTATTAATTAATTAATTTGTTTTAGGGAAGGGTCTATGGGGTGTTCAGGGTCTCATTACTAGATCAGACTCATAGTGATCCTCCTGTTTTCAGCCTCCTAAGAGCTGGGATTACAGGCACGCCACTGGGCCCAGTCTCGGTTGCCATCTCAGTGCACCCCAGGGCAGTGTCTGCATAGCACACTGAGATCAAACCCTGCATCTGCTTAATGCCACACCCCATGTTGAAATTTAAAGCAATGTTAATCCACTGCCTCCCCCAAAAGAAAATGTAATGCTACCTATCAAAAATATCAAGGTATAAAAAGAGTAATGGGATGACAGTGGGGACCTATAGTAGGCTAGTTGGGGTGGCGAGCATGCTGAGAAAATGGCATCAGTGGTGGAAAGCATGCTGAAGCAAGCAAACTCAAGCAGAGGCAACACTGAAAGCCAGGTTCCTTATGGGAGAACGTCATGTGTGCTAGAAGAACAGCAAGTCTGGGATGCATGCCCTGGACTAGGACTAGATTAAGCAAGAGGAAAGTCTTGTGTCTCAAGTTAATGATAACTTTGGTTGTTTTGTTACATAAATATGGCCTGGGTGAGGCAAATTTTTAAGAACTACATAACATTACTTGTATTTTTTTTCCTTTTTGTTTTTTGTTTGTATGTTTGTTTGTTACAGGGGATTGAATTGAGGCCCATGCACTTGCCAGGCATGTGCTTATTCTACTGAGCTATAGCCCTGGCCCTTACCTATAGCCTTTGAGATGTTTATTTATACAAAGGTACCCTGGCTATGAAAAGCATAGTATTTGCTTTTTAAAAAAGGATCTTGGCATACATCTTATTTCAGAAATTATTAACAAATATTTGTGGATTAGAAAATATCAGAATGTCAGTAGGTTAGAACTCTGAATATTTATGAGCTTGAGACATGATGAAATTTGGTTTCTATTGTTGATTTTAAATTTTATTTAACAATTAACACATTTTATATTATCTTTATGATTATCCTGAATATATAGCTATCCCAAATAGACAAAATTTATTTACTGTTTTATAAGAAGTATTGTCACTACTCAGAATATTTGACCATTTAGGTAAATTGCCTCCTAAGGCAGACTCTGTTAAACAAGTTTCACAGTATAAAATGGTCTAGGCAATATCAAACTGAAATTACATATTCTCAGGGCTGGGGAGATTGCTCAGTAGAATAAGCACTTTCCTGGTAAGCATAAGGGCCTGAGTTCAATCCCCGGTTCCAAAAAAAAAAAAAAAAAAAAAAAAACCTACACGTTCTCTTTCCATAATAATAACTTAAGGTCAGTGTTAACTTGCATGTGATTTTAAAAGTCTGAACACTACACACTTGATAAAACACCTGAGGGTTTTAAATCTTTTTACAATACAGAGAGAATGTATCTTGTATCATGCATTGTCACTGAATCACATAATTAGACCAAAAAGAATTGTCACACCGATTTAATCATAAGCATAATTACAGGAAAACTTGATTATCCCCTTTAATGCGATTTTCCCCACTTAATTGTATGCTCTCTGGTGAATGTGACCATCTGAATACGCACTTCACTAAGTGACTGCTAGTTTAACATGCCATACTACAGACAGAGCAGAATCTGCCTGTCCTCTGGAAGAGATGTAATTTGTATAACCAGAGTGACCCTGTGTAGAAAATGCTTTAAAAACTATGTCTCCCAGAAGAATAGGCTGGAATTTCCTGCAGCAACTTCAACCCTAATCCCGAGTTCAGCATCGCATTCATTTTCACTCTCACCACCCCAGTTTCCATAGCTATATCCAAAAGCACAACAGTTTTCTAACCTGCTGTATCTGAGTTACATTCAGAAGCCTAAATTTATTCTATTTTTGTACAGTATTCAAGTTTCTATATTCGTTTCTGTTCTTTTAAGAAGTGACAAATGTTCTCTAACTTGCCACTGATGGTGGTGAAAAAGAAAGACCTCCATTCTCACCTAACTGCCTATTTGCTTCTAGATCTTCTGTAACACCTGAGTTGAAAAAACAAAAATGAGAACCAGTGAACCATAAATATAGATTTAGCATTTTTTGATGGGATTTATGTTAAAATTAGATAAATGTATTCAAAATTTTCTTAAGATGAGACTTAGAAATAATTACTAGCTTTCATGCTGAAATATAAATTAATGAAAGAAACCAAATTATTAAGTTATTAATCCAGATTGTTATTTTACTTTCTCTTAAGGGCATGACATGGAGATAATCCCATATCTTCACTGAAATGCTATTGTTTGCTGTTCAGTAGCATTGGTTCTTGCTTTAGTAGAAATGGTAATTAAAACTAAAGCACACATTTAAAGAGGAAAAAGCTCTAATTGGAAAGTTAGGGGAAAGAAAGAAAAGGACTCTGTCTTACTCACAAAGGTGAAGGGGGTCCAGTTAACCAGGATCTCAGTCTCGCTGCCACAGTTCTGGAATTTTATGGTTGAGGCATGGTTCTGTTCCCAGGAAAGCGTTGTCTCCGTGCCAGTCTTTGTCATGTGGAAATCGGATGATTTCAGATTCAGGGCAATGACTAAAGAAATCCTTGTGTAGCTGCAGGTCCCCACAGATGTTTTATCTTGGTGTCTCCAGTCTGGAAGAGGGTAATCATGGAGTCCTGAAGTAGGTACTGGAGAGGTCATCCTATCAGATACAGGGCTAAACCCTATCAGGTCAGCTACTAAACAGACATTCTCTGAATGATCACACCACTACGTAGATCTGAGAAAATATCTGAGTTAAGATTTATAGTATCAAAGGAAACAAAGTTAAGCCCAGCTTTGTTCTGCTTTTAGTTAACTATAGGAATTTACTGGACCAAGGGAAGGTCATGATTCAGAGCAGAAAAGGCTTCTATAACTATAGCAGAAGAAAACAGAAATCATGCTTTATATGAGTGCTAGGAAAGGGCCCTGAATTCTGCCTCTTCCCCAGCCCTATGGTGGTGTCTGACTGAATTATGACAAAAGCAGTTTCACAAGTGAAAATCATAGGACAAGGATGTAGCTCAGAGGACAGGGATGTAGCTCATTGGTGAAGCACCTTCCTGGCCATCACAAGGCCCTGAGTTTGATTCCTGGTACCAAAACAAAACAAACATTAGTGAAAAATGTGTGCAGTTTCTAAAAAGTTAGAAGAAATAGAAATATAGCCCAAAAAGTGAAGTGACTAGTCAGGCTGTGAATTTTTATGTTTTTATTATATTTTTTTCCTGTGTATTTAGTACAAGTCTCTCTATGCAGCTCGGACTCATAGTGACCCTTCTGTTTTCAGCCTTCCCAGTGCTGGCAATTATAGGCGTATGCCACCATGCCCAGTCTCGAGTACTGGGCAGGCTATGAATTTTTAGCTTTAGCCTATAATCTAGTTCTACCAAACTATAATTTTTATGAGACTTTATGCTATGACTTCAATATGGCAATTGCCAGACTTAGCTATGGTCATAAATAGAACATTAGTAATATAAACATTATGATGACACAGACCAATTCACAAATTATCATCTTTATGTACATTGTGGAATTTCTCTGAATTTATGTTCCTGTACTTACTTACATATTAAAAGAAAATAAATTCACTGCAGGTTATCCCAGAAATCTTATTTTAGTGAGTACTACATCAATCAATAATAATTGGCCACTTTAAAAGTGACTTTTGCCAAAAAGAGTAACACACCAGGTTACTGATGCAATATATAAAACCAATCTAGTAAAATTTGTGTGGAAACACATGGAATGTCTTCTGTGCTGATCTCAGAGTGGCAAAACAAGGCTGTTAAGACAGTACTCAGTGCTCTACTCCCAGTTTTGCTAATTCCCTTTATTTTTCCATGACTGTAAATGACCTACTTTTAAAAACCTACCTTTAAAGTCCTTACTTTTAGAAAGCTGTAGCAAAGTACTTACATGATTGTTTTGAAATTATTAGATCTATAATGTTGCACATTTTTCATAGGGATCCCTGTAAATGTTTGTGAAATAAAATTAGGGAAACACAAATCTTAGCTTTTCCAACCAGGAAATAAATGCTCCATCATCTGTTGATTCCCTCTTTGACCTTTAGTCACTGCAACGAAGTCTTATATTACTCTAGTTGTCATTTTCTTTGCTTTTCTCCCTTTCTTACTGTGACACTATAAAAGAACTGACTTCCTACCTTGGTAAAAGGACAACAGATAAATGAATTTAAGTGCCTGCATCATTAAAATTGTCATCCCTGGTATACTATTTCAAGTGAATATCAACTGTGGCTAGCTTTTACTCTTCAGGGGGTCCAGTGATCTTCAGTTTCTTATGTAAATTTATGCAAATACAGCTCCAACAATATCACTATTCATTTCAAATCTCCAAAGGATTGCTATTTATTGATTAAGCAATGGATAGAGCAGGACAGTAGTGAACAGAGTTCTGCGTTTACAGAATTTCAGTCCACTCAGGGCAAAATAGAGCATGAGAAGAAACCTTGATATCTTTTACTAAGTGCATTGCACTGAAGTTGATTTTATTCTTGTCTCTGACTATTTCTAAGATATAATTACAGGAAGACAGATGTTGGGTTGCATAGGAGGCTTACAGCTTAGCATTTCTCTGGATGATCCCATGGCTCCTAAAGCTCCAGCACCTTTCATCCTTTTTCACATTTCATCCTTCTGTGGTCTCCCTCGCTTGACCTCTTGGAAGGTCAAGCGAGGAACACTTGCACGATCAGTTCTTCATGAGTGGCTATGAATTTTATCAAAATTGTTTTAAAAAGAAAAATATCTCCATCATTTTGTAAAATTAGATACAAATTAAATACAAATTTTATTTGTCAGCTTGTCCTAAAAAATGAAAATCCAGTAGTGATGCAATAGAAAAACATATGCTAAAGGAAAAGGAGAGATGGATTTAGAGCAGCTTCATAAATGGAACAGAGTGTTAGAAATTTGGCATTTGTCAAATTTGCATTAAAATGATGGAAGTGTTCTTTAAATCTTAAATGGGATCGCTTATCATTGTAAGTTGCTTTAGGAAGTATGCTTATTAAGGCAGGTTCCATTTAAATGAAGTTTAAATGGTGTAAGTTTTTGTTTAACTATAAGTATTTAGAAAAGATAAGTCCATGGGCAATGGCAAAAATCTCTCAAGTTGTAATCATGCCAGGAAAATACATGAATTATGTGTGACCATATCAGCATTCTTTTCATGTATTTGTGATATTTTAATTATCATGACTTTATTAAATTATGTATATTTTAATGGAAAAAGTGACCAGAAAATTTATAAGACTCTAAGGTCTACTAAAGTACCTGCTTAGGCAGAGCACGGAGGCCTGGGTTTGATCCAGGAGTGCTGTGCCAGCCCTGTCCCCAGGGCATTCTGAGATGTCCACTGAAATGGCATGGTGGCATGCACCTGTAATTCCAGCACTCAGAAGGCTGAAAACAGGAGGAACATTGGGAGTCTAATCTGTGTAGTGTGACCCTATAGACTCTGTCCTAAATACATTACAAAAAATTTAAAAAAACTCTAGGATTTAGCCAGATTTTTCTTGATCTGTTTACATTCTTAACAACCCCTTTCTCCCTCTTTCTTGCATTATAACTTTCATTTTTACCTCAACTTCCATTACAAACATTCCACTGTTTCTAATTCAAATAATAGCATGCATCAAAATTAAATTAAAAAGCGCAGACTAAAAGCCTCCATCAGTTTTGCATTTTTGTTTTTTATCTTCCTACTTGTTTATCTAATAGATTTCAACTCAACAGATTGAGTTACAAATACTGTCTATCATTTACTCATGCACGTGAATCAGAAACAGTCTCCATTTTCTCCTAAATAAAGCAGAAGTATTGCCTCATAAATTCCTCAAGTTAAGCTTGCTGGATCAAGATATGTTTGTATTACTATAATCACTGATCGGCTTTGTTTTAGGGGCACTATTAGATTACTTAGAAACCATGTGTGTTGTGTTTTTAAGATTTGTTAGATGAGATTAGAACAGTGCTCAGGCTAGAATTCTTGCTACAGTACCAGAGTAAGACCTTTCTATGTATGTACTAATCTATCTAATGACTTCTAATCTTCCAACATTTCATTCTTGCTTCTGGGGAAAGGCAGCATTCCCAGCCTTGCCTGTGAGCCTCTCCCTTGTTTCCTGGTTGTTCTTTCTGGGCCACTAGACAGCATCTGCACATGTGTATGCCGATAATATTCAGCTGGCTAGAGTCCTGGAGGGAGTTGCTCTGCAGGCCTCCAGGGTTCTCAGCAGACACTCCACCTCTGCTCTACACTGCCTGGCAGCTGCAGCTGCCTCAGTTTCCCAGACTTATTTTTATCTCCTCATTCTGAGGAGAGGACCGAGCTCTGTCTGGTTTTTATTCGAGATGTCAAGGTGGCGCATCACAGTGGTCTTCCATGGCTCCTTTCATTACTTTCTCATCTCTTAGTGACTATCATGCTTTGTTGTCTTATGTACAGCGTTTTGTTTCCTCTGTTTTCTTTCTCATTTTTCTTTTATGTTTTTGATAGTTTCAGGCAGAATGGTATAAATGCTCCCTATTATTTTGCTGTGACTTGTAGTGCAAGTCTTTTAAGCATGTTTTTGAGTCACAACAGATCTAACTAGAAGTGATAGAAATGATGATAGAATGTTTTAAAATTTAAAATTAGCCATTCTTACTATAAAAGATAAAGCTTTGGAATGTGTTTACAAGATCCAGGGATATAGCGCAGAAGCACAAGCTCCTGCCTGGTAAGCACAAGGTCCTTTGATTCCCAGTACCCAAAAAAAATGTGTTTGCACTGGACTTCAATCATAGTCATGGTTAGATACTAAATTCACATGAAGGCTTGAATATGTTTCTTAATTTCTCAAACATTCCTTTTCTATTCTATAGAAGACCTGGAAGTAGAAATATATTTGCATTCTCTCTCAGTATTCTTTCAGCATGGATCAACAATCGTTAATACTTTTTTATGGATTGAAAAAATTTGTATGGAACATATCATTTTGATGACATTTTGGGAAATACTAATTTCCTTTCAGCATTTAGTATTTATAGAAGCTGAGAATCTTTGTGACTCACTGGTCACTAGCAGGCTCAACAAGAAAGCAGAGATCTTCGCTTAAAGTATGCATCAGTGCCAAGCTGAAAACCGTGATGCCATTCTTCTCAGATACTGAACACTACCCTGTATTTTTCCTTCATCTCTCTTTTGTTAATTCCATCATGTGCCAGAAACACTACTGTCCTGCTTTGACAACTCAGTGTATTACTCTGTAATTATATCACAAAAGATTGTTGCATTATGACCAGCTATATCAGAAAGAAACACAAAGGGCCTGTGAGGCAAAGTTCTCATACCTGAATATTTGAAATAATGCCAATAATGACAGCAAAAATGCAGTAAATTCACATGAGAGTCAGAAATGTATCTTTAGTGCTTTTAGAAGAGGCTCATTGCCAAAGGCAGAATGCATTAATTTCCATTTCTCCTTGAGATGTTAGTTTCAAAAATTGTCCTCATAATACGAGGACTCAGTGATTTATTAAAACATCTTCTCACCCCTACCTTTAGAAGTCCACTGTTTTGTTTCTCTGTTGGCATGTAAGGCAGGCTGATGTACACCCAATAGTACCAGAGCAATAATTCTAATTTATTTAACATCTACAAAACAATAATCATTGTTTTTGTTTTGTCACTAGGTATTGCGCAGAAGATTTGAACAAGTGAAGGATTTACTCCTTCTCTTTGATGAACTCGCAAAAAATTAATGAATAAAAATCTATAAAGCAAATAGATAATTATTCCTGATGGAGAAGTATCAAAAATGGCTAACTAAAAACCCCTGGGAATGTATGGCTTGCATGTCAATGTCCCTTCCCTCAAAGGTTCATGTGGTCATTGGACAGCTTCAGAGTTTGCCTGATCTAGAGCATGTGATGCTGGGCTTGCGGAGGGGAGTTGTAATTACTAAATCATTTCACTGATTGGCTTAGCACAGTTATAGATAGGATTAAGGGTGTGAGCATTTTACTTGCCCTAGTGTGTGTGGCCTGCATACAGTATAGGGAACAGAGAGTCTTGTCTCTCACTTGCTGCTTTTCTGTTGTGGGCTCCATGGACTGCTCTTGGGGTCAGCCATTGGAAGACTGAAACCTCTACAAACTGTGAACTACAATAAAGCTTTCTTCCTTTACTTTTGGATGTCGTACATTTTGTCCCAGCCACCATTAAAGTAAAACAGGGGGCAAACATATTCTCACAAAAACCTACATGGGGGTGTTTATGGCAGACTTGTTCTTCATTGGGAAAACTGGAAACAAGCTAGATGCCCCTCAGTAAATAAATGAATAAACTGTGTTATAGCAAGGCAGTGGATTGTCACTCAGCACTGAAAAGAAGTGAGTTATAAAGAAATAAAATAATATTGGAGAAATATAAGTGCATGTGAAAGATGCCAGTCTGTAAATGATATACTCTATGATTCCACTTTTACAACATTCTGGAAAACTATAACAACAGTAGAAAGAATCAGTAGAGACTGGAGAGAGGGGAAGATAAATAAGTAAAGCATAAAATGAATTTTTAGGACTAGGAAAATATTCTGCATGACACTATAATGATGGACACACATATATTTGTCCAACACTATAGAATGTGGAAGAGCAAGAGTGGATACTTATGTAAACTACAGACTAATGTTGATTGCGGTGGGTCAAAGTAGGTTTACCAATTGGTTCTCTGATAACCAGTGAGTGGGACATTTTTTTTTTTCAGAACTGGGGATTGAACTCAGGCCCTTGAGCTTACCAGGCTATTGCTTATTCTACTGAGCTATCTCCCCATTCCTGTTGTTGATAGTGGAGGAGGCTGTGTATATGCAGAGGGCAGGGAAGATTTAGGGATCTTCCTAATTTTTTGTGAACCTAAAATTGCTCTAAAAACAGTAATTTTTTAAAAAGTTGGTGGCAATATATAGCATAATTTTTGAGAGACCTCTGTCACAAACATAACCAGAAATTTCATTTTAAGTATTCAGATATGGAAAGAATGATTCATTCATTAAATCATTCATTCGTTCCCTCATTCCTTTGAGCATTTGCTAAGTAATAAGGCCTAAATGAGACTACTGTCCAAAAAAAAAATTTTGTAATGATGTATTTGCTTTTCTCTTTAATTGACTTTATGAGTGCATGTTTTTAGGACATGATGTTTACAATCCCTTGTGTGGTGATGGGACATGTCCATAACATAGCTAAATTTCTTTTATTATTCCATTTAGCTCCACTCTCTCTCCTCTCCCTCCATTCATTTCTTCCTCCCCATCTCATGTGAGAAAAATCTATTTCCTTATTTCCTATTATGCCTCTTTTATTTTGCTTTTTTATTTATATTTTGGATTTGCCATGCAAAAGAAACCATGCAATATTTAAGATTGTGCATCTGATTTATTGCCCTCACAGACTGGTCTCACGGTGTATTCATTTCCCCACCAATGACTCACATTTATCTGTCTTTCTTTATGGAAGAGTCCGATTCCATTGTGTGTCTTACATCTAACATCCAATGTGATGAGTAATAAGTTTTATTTAACTAATTAAAATTAAATGATCCTAAGAAATTCAGCCCTTCTTGTGCTTAATTCTTGTCTAGTAGATGCCTAATTATTTTGTCTCCATAAAGATGTTTTATTTGAAGAATATCAAAGAGAATGAAATGTGTGGAAGTTTGAACTGATAGACAAGAAAATGCCAGGTCAAGGAGGAGCTTAAACTTACATTTTAAAAATTATTCTGCCACTAGTCTATTGAAGGGTTTGTCTACCATGACAATAGTGATTTTATGGACCAATGAGAATGGTATGAATTTTTAATTTTTTAAAATTATTATTGCTACATGTTTTCAGGGTATAGTTACATTCATTGTGAGGAACTTATCTTAATTATTTATACATCCCGTTTCTAATTCCATGCGGAGGGTGAGGGCTGTCCTGTGTTTCCCTTTTGTCAGCCTCCTTGGCCTTAACAGAATCTCAGTGGCATTCATTCCACCTGTTACAAAGCTGTCTACACCATATGGCCTGTGGGAGGAACACTTTATTATGTACCTTTCTACCAAAAATGGCCTTCGAAGACATAGGGTTGAAAAGAGAAGAATTTTTTTCAGGTGTCCTTGTGGGAAAGGATATGGCTCAGAAGTGTTTGTGTAACACAGAGGAAGCGTTCAACAGAACTGGATTTGAGAGGAGAAGGATGGAGAATGGGCAAAGCAGCCCCTGTGGATGCAGGGAGCACACAAGTGGGAAGTAGAGCCAAAGGATCAAGTCTAAAGAAACAATTAGTTTGGCTCTGAATATGCTGATACTGAAGTATCTAAGGGATAGACACTTTAGATATCTATCTAAAGAGAGTTGGAAATAAAGATCCGAACTCAAGAGATAGTGGTGCAAATCAGATATGTGGATTTTGAAACCATGGCCATATCTCACTTTGTTTCCAGTAATCCAAACTTAGTAGCAAATGTCAGTGCTTCCAAGGAATCTCCAATTATAGGCCTTTTGAACCATCAAAGCAACACACAGTACTTATTCTATTGTTGTCTGTTTGTTCCTGATTTCATGAGGAATTGAAAACTTTTAGGTCTACCCACTTTGGCTTCCTCTGGTGCTTCGGCTCCTGAACCCTTGATCTCCTGCTTTCCACTCTTGATGTCAGTCTTTGCCTCCAGCACATCTAGTTCCCCCAGATTTATAAGCTCTTACCTAAAAGATATTTATAGCGAGGTCTTTCCTACCAAGGCTATTTACCATTTAGTGCTCTTTTATCCAAGCCTTCTATGTCTAAATGATGTAAAAAAAAAAAAAAAATTGGTAGGACCAACCAGATAGTTCAGTGGATTAAAGCACATGTTTAGGCAAGGAAACAAGGACTGGATTCAATCCCTGGCATAGAGCGTACCAGCCCTACCCCCCCCCCAGGGGGGGGAACTGAAAGAGTGAATGAAACTGGGTGTGATGGCAAGTGTCGGTAATACCAGTGCTTGGGAGGGTGAAAGCAGGAGGATCGCTATGAGTCTAAGCTGTGTAGTGAGACCCTATAGACCCTGTACTAAATACATTTAAAGATTGGTAAATCATATGAAAATTGAACACATTTAACATGCAGTTTTCTCTGAAAGTCTTAAAATTTTCTAAGATGTAGACATCCATATTTTTTATCATTCCAATATATATGCACTACTTAAAACATGTATATACTGTTAGTTGTCTCAAAAAATATTTGAGGAATGAAGCAGTAAGTTTTCTGTGCTTTGAGACAAATTTGCCTGCACTTGGTCCATCTCTTGCTTAGATTTCTGACAAACTTTAATACCAGAGAAAAGCAATGCTCACTTTTCAGAGTTGCAGATTTATTATACTGGCTTTTTTTCACCATGACTACTAGCCTTCAATATTTCCCTTAAAATATCCATATCTGTGTCCAAAATGAATGACAGTTTATATCACATAAAATTCACATTCCTCAGTATAAACTACAAAACTTCTCAGAATTATTTTGTATTGTTAATTTCATCATAAATTCGTACTATATTTTCTGTGAAGTAATATGATAATCTCTGGCATTGTGCCATTTAAAAAAATGTTCTCTTGCTTTCCCTTCATTAATATTTGTATGTATTCTTAATCTATCAAATATCATTTTCACAAAGCTCTGTTCTGAAAAGCCTACCCAGAACTCAACTTCTAGAAGATACCTCCTGAGATCCCAATTTTCAGACGTTTAAAACAACTCTTTACCTGTTTTTGCCATTTAATTTTCACATTGTAAGTTGCCTAATTATTTCTCTCTAGTTGATAAACCATATATTTACTGAAGGCTTATGTCTATTATGTTTTTTCCTTTTGGGCTCAAATGAAGGACATAGCAGAGACTGAGAAATATTTGTTCCTTTACATACATTTTCTCCATTTTCTTTTTCTTTTCTTTTTTTTTTTGTATTTTTTGGGAAGGGTCTAGATGGTGTTCAGGGTCTACTACTAGATCAGACTCATAGTGATCCACCTGTTTACAGCCTCCCAAGAGTTAGGATTACAGGCACGTGCAGCCACACCCAGTCTCACTTGCCATCTCAGTGTGCCGGGGGGCGGGGCCAACATGGCAGGCCAGGGGTCAAACTCCAAACCCCTGTGCCTGCTTTCAGGTGTCTTAATCTGCTGAGCTATTTGGCAGGCCCTCCATTTGCTTTTCATTAGTTTACTGTCTTATAAACTTAAACCCTTGCTTGTTCAATTTGCTCTTTATTAATAAATAATTGTTGATATTCACTTAGTTTTACTAGTTTTTTGGCATATACTTCCTCAACTATAGGTTGTGTTCAAGAAGTACTTCATGAACTTCCAATACCTAAAATAACTAAGTGGAGAATGCCAAATATTTTCATTGTTAAGATCTCAAGGGCTTAGATGCTGAGGTCACTTTGCGAAGGATTGAGTCCTAGATGTCTTAGTCACTTTATAATCATGGAGACACAATAGCAACACCCACAGCTGAAAGGAAGATTTATTTGGCTCACAGTTAATGTTTGTGGTTAGCTGGTCACAAGAAGAAATGGCATGGCAGAGGGTTGTGATGGATGAAAAGATGGTCACATCAGGAAGGCTGGGAAGCAGAGAGCATGAAAAGAGGAGCCACACAGGGAGATTTCGTTTTTGGTCCCACCTCCAGGGCCCCATCTCTTCTGAGCTGGTCCATCTCCTAATGGCCCATCCCCTCTAGCCATTGATCCACTCACAGAAACTCCACCGCTGAAGATGGGAAGCCTTTGGTGGACAGTTTCAATCTCAACAGTAGCACTAGGTCTGTGTTTAACTAAGTAAATGACTTTGGGTGAGGCCTAAAACATCATTAGCTTTGGTTTTCTAATCTATTAACCATGGGCACATCAGTATGGATCTATATGGAAAAGAGTAATGTTATCCATGTCTTTCCATGCTTTGTATGTTCTTCTCTGAACTCCCTGAGAATTTCCAAATTTTGTCACTTCTTTCCATTCTAATTCCATAATTCCTTTCCCTTACTTGTGCTATTACGGACTGAAGAAATTGTGTAATGAACTATTGCTCAAGGCTGCACATGTCTGTCCTAAGAGAGATGCTAATGTATCAGAACTAAAAATGTTTGAAATACTAATTTTCCTCCTAATGAGCCTAAACATTTTACTATAGTTACACCTTAATACCAAGTTGCAGGTCATTACCTTCAGATATTAAAAGCAGCTGATGTTTCTGGGACTTAATGTTTCTTTCATTTGCCTGATGACCACTGTTCTTGTCCATTCTACACCAAGAAATCATAGGAAGCAAAAATGAGGTCTCTTGGTAGATAATGCTCGTCGTATTTTCATTTCATTTCATTATTTGTTCAAAATATTTTTCATTGTAAAAATTAAGCAATATAAACCCTATGAAGGACAATTTTGTATCTATATATACAAAATAGGATAGATATACAACTACTTTCTCTTAATTCAATGAGAAGAAAGATTTGTAATAGTAGTGTTTGGACAGCATATCTATCTACATGTTGTGTTATGAATAACCACGATGAAGACAACAATATACAATGTATTAATTATTGAAACTGTCCTACTAATCAGTTTTGAAACTGTCTCATTGCTATTTGTTTGTCAATACAATTAATTTAAAAAAATCTAAAAAATCCTATGAAATTTGCTTTTTTCTATTTTTTTGGTGCAGGGTCTCACTATACATGCAGCCCACATTCATAGTCATCTTCCTGCTTTTTGCCGCCCACGTGCTGGGATTACAGGTGTGTACCCCCACGCCCGGATTGCATCACCAGCTCAGCGCACCCGAAGGCGGGGCCGGCGCGGCTTGGGGAACCAAGGATCGAACACTGGTCCCTGAGCTTACCTAAGCGAGCGCTTAGTCCGTTGAGCTATACCACCGGCTCATGCAATTTGAAATTGTAAAAAGGAAGAGACTATATGAAGTCAAAATGAATCATTCTACTATTTTAAAAATAGTCAGTTCAGATTTAGTTCCTGCAATCTTATTTTCAATAAAGATTTCATGAATATGCACCATACAATATAGACAAGTTTTCTTGCTACTTTTCTCATTGAACTATCTGTATCTTTCTTTGCTGTTAATAATCACTGGCAATACTGTTACAAAAACAGCATAATACTTTCTATAATTACGCATTTATATATACTTATACTACATATGTATGTAGAGATAGATCATTTTCTTATATTTTAACAATTTTTAAATACTAGTGTAAGAAAAGCTATCTGTAAAATATTTACACAAAATATTGATTACTTGAGTGTATTTCACTGGGCAGTTTTTTTTTTAACGTATTTGGCAAAAAGTCTCACTATGCAGATTGGATTCATAGTAATCCTCCTGTCTTTGCTTTCCCCAGCACTGGGATTGGAGATTTACACTATTGGGTAATATTTTAATTAATGTGTTTATTCATTTTTTAAAAATTGTAGTGCTAGGATCGAGCAGCCTTTCCAGTGTGCTACATTCCTAGACTTCTTTGTGTATTTTAAAGTTTCATTTCAATTTTATTTTCCAAATAAGCTCTTGCTCCATTGCCCAAGTGCAGCTTATATGCCCTGCCTGAATCTCCCACACTCCTGCACCATAAATAGGCACCACGTGCCTAGCCAACATGGACAAGCATTTGTGTTATATCATATTAGCTTCCAAAAATAAAATGAGGTCAATAAAATCTCAGCCTCTGAGTCAACTTATAGTATGAATGTTTATGACAAACAGTCTAATTGTAGGGAAATAATATTCTTTTTAAATATTTTTTAAATCCTATAGAATAAAATTATTTCACATACTAAATTATCCCTTAAATAGGATAATTAACTATTAATTTTATCCATTTGTTAGGGCAGTTGCTAATAATGCAATTCTGTTTGAATTTCACCCTTATCACCTCAATATTATGAAAAATCTGTTCCAATTTGATGGAAAGATAGAGGACACATTTAACTGAAAACTCCAAGCTGAAATTACTTTAAACAAAATTAAGAGATTCATTGGTTCCCCAAGCCAAGGCACAGACTGAGTAGGTGGCAACACTGGAGTCAATCTGAAGCCAAAACATATGTAACATTGTATCTGCTGATGTGTCCTAATCTTATCAGTTTCTTCATTGTGTTGTAGGCCCAAAGGTTGGAAATCAGATTATGTGTATATGAAGTGAAAAAATAAATATATATATATAAATATTGTATATTAGATATATACTTAAATTATATATTTTCTGAATCCTTTCAAAGAGAAAGATCTCACACTCTTGCTTTGCCTCTTCTCTCCCCTTTTGTCTCCCATCTTCTCTGCCCTCTTCTCTTCCTCTTAGTTTGAAAGTTACAGAGAAGCATTCTTCTTGATTTTAGTTCAGCCGGAAGCCTGCCCTTGAAATATTTACTGCATCTGTGGAAGGGCTTCCTATGAGGAGATCAGCTGCTTGTAAGGAATCTGAAACAGTCCTTCAAAAAAAAGATGTCAGACCTTTGGCCACTAGAGGAATCTTGGGCTGCCAAGACGAACTAATTTGTACCTACTATAAAGAAAACAATGATGTTCGAATTTGCTTAATTTTTTTTTGGGGGGGGGGAAGCAGGCCTTGCACTTGCCAGGGAAGTGCTTATTCCACCGAGCCTCTCCCCGGCCCCCTAATTTGTTTAATTAAAGGACAGGAGTTGCTCTTTATCTGCAATTTGCTCTCCATATTTTCCCTTATCTGTAGTCAAGTGCAGTCAGAACATTTTATTATAGTGCAATAAGGAATTATATTTTATCAGTTTATTTTTCATTAAGTTGTATCACATTTCATTTTATTTTGGGCCTTTTGTTGGTTGGGTTGGTTTTTTGTCTCCTTGAGACAGGGTCTCATTATGCAGTTCAGGCTGGCCTTGAACTCACTTTGTAACCCAGGCTGGTCTCGAACTCTCAGTGATCTTCTTCCCAAGTACTGGGATTACATGTGTGCAGTACCACATCCAACTCTGTCACATTTGATTTCTTTTTAATTTTTATTCTTTTAGAAAGAGGGTATATTCAGTTGAGTATTCAGCATGTTTATTTTAAATTTCTTTAATAAATGCACATGAAATTATAAATTTCTATTAATGATGGCTTCAGATTCAGTCAACAAACATAAATTAATTCCTTTTGATTAATTCTAAACTTATAATTTACAGTTGATTTTATTCTTTTAGCTTCTAAAGTTTTTCCTAACCTAGTACAATCTTAGTTTTCAATTTATTTGCACCATTATGAGAAAATGTAGCCTTTATAACATTTGTTCTTTGCCATTTTGTAAGATTTATATTATGACCTATCATATATTTTATATTTATGCTACTTGATGATATTATAAACACAATATACATTTGGTTCATATATTTATATCAAGCATTTTATTGATATTAAACTTTTCATATCATTTTTTCCTTTTTTCTTGCAAGACCTACTATCCTAATAGCTAAGTCTTCTCCATTATTTGGGAAAGTGTTGTTTTTTCCTCTAAAGTTTTGTTTTTATTGTTTAAAAATTGTTTTGTATTTATACAAAAATCCATAGCTACATTTTCTTGATGAAATATTTCTTTTATTGCCCCCTAGTAATTATCACAGTAGTGATTTTTTTCACAGAAATCTTTGTGAGACTGATGTTATAGTCCAATTTCTTATTAATAGTATTTAATAATTTTACATTCCCTTTTTGAATACTTAGCTTATTTTGTTATTTGTTTCTTTTTAACATCTTTCTCACAAATTGCACAAATATATTCCTTTTTAAAAACCATGTTTGTCTTTATTTAATTCAATATGTTCTTCTTTGAGTATATTGACATATATGTGTGTAATTACATATTAGCATTATTAAACATTTATTGTATGTTAATCATTTATTCTTTGCTTTTAAAAAATGATTTTCTAAGTTTGTTTAAAAATAAGTTTTAAAATTAAGGGTTAGATTGGGGTTTTTGTTTTACACTCAATAATTAATATTGAATATAAAAATTTACTTTTCAAATACTTTTACTCACTATTATGTCTTCCATCCTGCTATCTTTGCAACTTTTTGCCATTTTTGGCAAAATTCAAGCATTAAAAATTTTTTCCACAAGGTAAGTTAGATTTAAATATTTTTAGTTTTAAAAGTCTGAAATAGTGTTTAGTCTAAGGTGACATTTATTTAAGTATGCAATATTGGTTGACTTTTATTTCATATACAATATGAATATTACTCCACTTTTTCCAAGGTCTACTTTTTTTTAATCAATCGGCATGGCTTATACAGAATACCATTTTTTTACTTGTAGGTAAATTTTCTTTCATTTGTAATTTTTCACGTTTTTCAGCACAATGTATCTAAGTGTAAATGTGGTTTTATTTTTATGCATGGGAACTTTGTTACTAATCTCCCCTGAGTACCCAGGGACAGCTGTATTATGTGTTTCTTGAATTCTGGAAAAGTTTGGTCATGACACCTTAGACTGCTTTTTGTCTCTGTATGGTCCCTGTTTTTATACCTGAACACTAACTAGACCTCTCAATTCTAACTACTCTTGCCCTTAAGTCATATAGATTACAAATGTGCTTTCATCTTTTCATCTCTGTGTCCACAATCTGGCTGAGAATCTCGGACTATAATTTTAATTCACTAGCTCTCCTACTGTCTTTACCTAGGTTAGAATAAATGCTATACATTCAGTCTTTCATGTTTATTGACTGACATTTCAATTCTCTCTTTTTCTCAAGTCATTTGCATTAATTTGGTATGTTTCCTTTTCTTCCTTCTGTTCTTTCTTTCTTTCATCCTTTTTTTTAATACAGGGAATCAAACTCACGACTTTGCACTAGCCAACAGGTGCTATCTACTAGGCTACATTCCTGGCACTTCCTTTTCTTTAATGAACATTAGTTCTTTGTAAAAATCGTAGAGAACTGTGGTTTTAAAATCTTCCCATATTTTCATAATTTTAACCTACTCAAATTAATTTCATCTTTCAATTCTTGACTGTCTTTATTTCCATTTTATGGAAAACATTTTGTTTCTTTATGTGAATGAGTAAAAGGATGGAGGGTTTCTCCTCCTTATTTCCACAGCTCTCTATTTGTGCTGACTTACCCTTTCATAACACTCAGTACTGCGTCTCTTTCCCTTGTCCCAGAGCCCCAAGGCTAATAGACCAGATCACCCAGGGTAATTTTTATATTTATGGTTCAGGAACCCTGCCCTCTGTTATTGAATCCAGAGACCTAGTCCTTCGGAGTGTAACTTGGTTCAGACCCACATTGTAAGTCTATGTTATTAACTGCAGATTCCTTAAATATACATCTTCATAAAATGAGTCACCTCAAAGTATTAGTGATCAGATTTTTTTTCCAGTGCCAGGAATTTGTTGTTTTTGTTGTTCTGATATGGTATGTATGAATTTTTTATTTATTCCTTTATTTTAAAGAGAAAGAAAAACAACTGCAATAATACAGAAATTCAAAACATTGTAGAAAATTAGCAATGGTCATTATATTGCATAATGTTAGCTTCAGATTACCAAATATAGGCATGCAAAATTGATTAAACATTAACTGTGCCTTTCAATGAACTAATAGAAATTAATAGTAAAATTATCTCAGCTATCTTTTGTATACTAATATTATTTTTCCCTTTCTTCTTTTCTCCTTTCCCTGTCCATTATCCTTTCTTTTTTGAGCAGTTTCTTTCCCTTACCATATATACATATATATATATATATATATATATATATATATATATATATATATATATATTATACTTACTATATATATTATAATTTTCAAGTATTATTTACTCTTCCAGTTTCTTATACAAATGAGACAATATGTTTACACATGTAAGTCAGACTTATTTCCCTTATGGTTGCATCCATTTACCTATAAAAGCCTCAAGTTTATCTTTCTTTATAACTGAGTAGTAATACATTGTATAGAAATACATCTTTATTATCCATTCCTAAAATTTCTTTGTTTATTTAGATACAGTTGTGTAGCTTGACTTTCTAAAAAATAGGAAAAAAGGTACACACACACACACACACACACACACCTCCTAGTGAGATGTAAAAATTAGCAACTAAGATAATGCTGATTCATCAGGATAAAGTTTCAAACACAATCAAATTGTACCAGTGTGTTTTTGCAATCAATTAACAACCCAATCAACTGCTTCCTAACATGCCATACAAAGACACATGGATTTTCATATGGAAAACTATTAATTTGTGACATTTCTTAATTTACCTAAAAAGTAACATATTACTCCCAAGTCTTATCTCCATACCCAAGTATATAAAATCTGCTTTCCAAACTTTGTGCTTGTAAGACATGTTTATTTTATGGAATCCTATTGGCTTATGAAAATATACTTTAATTAGTCATTTACATTATAAATGAACTTGCTGGCATTCAAGTGTGTTTGCTTTTGTTACTTTGTCTCACAATATAGAAACACGTTTGGAACTCCTTGCAGAGACCGGAATCCAGCCTGCATTGTCTCCTGCAGCTGTTGGTAGCAAGTTTGCATAGAAGAAGCTTCTGAATCCAAAACTCCATAATTGTTTTTTCCATGCTACACTATTACTGCAAATTTCACTTATAGTCTCATATTTTATTTACTTATAAATAGTATAAATAGTACTCATAAATAGTACCCCCTTAACTTTTTCCTCATTATTTTTTCCTTTAATTTTTAACACATTTCAGAAGTAATATTAAAAACTTCAAAAGGATGACCACATCTGTGTTCCTTGATGTATGTATTTTAAAATTCTCATTCAAGGTACTTTCAGCTGTGCCGACGAGGTTAGGCTTTTCTTATGTTCCCTGACTCTGACTCATGGATCGTTTATGTCTGCGTGGCTCTTCCCATCATAGGGTCTTTATTGTTGTACTGGGGACACTTATGGGCAGTCAGAAGTGGCGACTGTTCATTGTTATCTCAGAGGTACCCATTGTCCCTTTGTTGAATCCTAGTATGTAATTTAACCTTTTCTTTTTCCTTTGGCGGAGCCAAGGATTGAACTCAGGCCCTTGCACTTGTCAAATTTAACTCATTTGAGTCATAATCAAAACAACATTTCTTCTACTAACTTAACATTGCATATGTTTGAAAAAAACTTAAATCACATGGAGTCACACTGATAATGCTGTTTCCCTTATGCTAATTAACTCAAAGATTGAGACTTAACAGGTATTAGGAATGGTGCAGGGTGCTACAGTTTCTGTATTACAAACAACCACGGATCTGATCTGAGGTTTTTATTTTTTATTTTTTATTTTTTTATTTTTTGGATGTACAGGATCTACAGGGTCTTGCTGCATAGGTCGGACTCATAGCGACCCTCCTGTTACAGCCTCTTAAGTGCTGGGATTACAGAAGCCCTCCACCATGACCAGTCTCAATCAACATCTCAGTGTGCCCCCGGGGCAGGGCCGGCATGGCAGGCCTGGGGATTGAACTCCCAACTCCTGCGTCTGCCTAAACAGATGGCCCTCCTGATCTGAGTTTACAGCTGTCCATCAACCACCTCTAGAATCAGTGCTGATAATTACCAGAATAAACATAATTATATATTAGAGAATTCCCCCAAAATATTGAGGCTTCACTCTATATGATTATCACACTGATCCACCTATCTCTTAAAGACATTTTCTTGGAAATCTTAAAGTGCCTAATTGTCTTGGCATCCTTTGTTGTATTCTTGTCATAACTTCTAAATAAAATTATTTTCCCTTCTTGGGGCCGGCCAAATAGCTCAGCATATTAAAGCAGATGCAAGGAGCCTGCGTCCTGGCCTTGGCCCGGGTGCACGCTGAGATGGAAATTGAGACTGGGCATGGTGGCGCCTGCCTGTAATCCCAGTTCTTGGGAGGCTGTAAATAGGAGAACTACGAATCCTATCTAGTAGTGAGACCCGAATACCCTCTAGACCCTTCCCTAAAATACAAAATAAAAAATAAAATTATTTTCCCTTTTATAAAAAACACATCACTTTTGCACATCTCCTCAGCTTTGTATTTCTCAGTACGTACATGCTGCACTTGGATTAGCACCAGCCTAGATTCCTGTTTTGCCTGAGAGTGAGAGACTGGCAGATGGTCCTCAGATTTTCCCTGGCTGGGTGAGGGATGGAGGGTTTTGAGGATATTCCAACTTCGGGGGTCTAGCTTCTCTATGCTTTCTATCATTTTTCATAAGCAATTCAGAACCATGAGGAGTAGAATTATAATTACTTCAAAACTGCAATGGAAGCTATAGCTACAATGAAACTTTTGCATGAGTTGCAAGAAGAAATTATTCATCTATCAACTTAGAAATATTTTGCTGAGCTCTGGTATGCTCCTCCTGAAAGCACAATCATTGATACATCCATTCCACCTACTTAGACTACTAAGCAGTTATTTTATTGCAGAATGTCTTTCCTATATTAAATCCAAACACAAACTTATTTATGTCACTTAATAAGGTCTTTCATTCATGCTACCATGATGTATACTTTGTCATAGCTCCTAAGTTCCTAAGACAATGGAAAAGTTGGACTAAATGTGGTACTTTTTAAATTAGCATATGCTCTCTTGCTAACAAAGCATTTAGTAGAGACCCTAACAAAGCACTCCATATAAGACACATTAAAAACATTTAATAATTACTGAATTATTTTAATATTATTAGGCTATCAAACATTGGTTATCTAACAATGTCATAATTAAATGTTAAAATTTTAAAGTATATCATCTAATAAAAATAATAAAATGTTTCATTTGTAGTGCTTTTCCTCAAATTTTAATGTTCAGTGGAATAAAACATATTTTATGATTGTCTCCAAACTAGAAAAGGACAGCAAGTCAATAACAGTGCCTTTGGTGAAAAGAACATTGGAATTAAATTCTAATTAAAACTTATCTACTATGTTCTCAAAGTTGAACAAAAATTCTGTTTTGTGACCTCTGAAAGATGATTGAAAGCCCTTATATTTGGAAAGAGAGTTTTTTTGTATTTTATAACATTAATATTCCCTGCTAATGCTGAGAACTATTCTTTCAGTATCTGAAATGAAACTCCCTGATTTCTCACGATTCTTGCAATACATGTTTACATATTTGAGATCATTCCAAGTTCTCTATGTTCCCTTTTAAGTCATAAAAAAGATTAAGCATCTCATTTATTTGATTGGGGACAATGCTGTTAAATTACTTTGCCAATGGTAACAGTTATAGACTTTTGTAACTAATGAAATTCATTGTATTATTGGTATGGTTTCAAGTCCACTTGAAATGTAACATATAGTATGCATTTTTTACAGAAAGTATAGAACTTATGATGTAAATGATAAAAGAAGGTAGTTCAAAATAACAAGCGAAGTGTAATAACAGCTAATACATTCAACATCTTACAAATTCAGAAAACAGAGGACCATTTTTGACATTAAATTTTAAGAACTAAGCTGGAGCTGAAAGGGAAAAACTACATATCACATTGAAAATGCTATCCTGACTTATCATAAACACAAAGAACAGTCTTGATGAGAATGGTACTCAATTTATTTGTAAATGGGCAAAAAAAATTAAGTAGTGAAATGGTAAGAAATAATGTCGATTGTTAGGTGCCATAGGACAGAAACCCCTCTTACTCATCAGAATGTCCCTGGCTCCCTTTGTGAAGTGGTTGCTCAAAGTCCATTTCTAGAGGAGCCAGCAGGAGTGTGGACAGCCTGTGAGACCTAGGTGGGTGAGTCCGAGTTATTATCACTGAGAAAATATCCTCCTTTCTTGTCGTTCATTCACTCTTCCTTCTGTTTCTCTTCATCCAGTTTCTTTCTGGCTTCATTACTTACTATCAAAAATGGCTCGGATAATTCTATTGAGAACTTTGTCTAACGGACCCCAACAGGAATGATTTCATTGCTGTTCAATGGATGTGCCTTAGGTATTCTGTCCTCTAAGGAGAAGCTCTTCTCTTAATTTCTGTCTCTTTACCTTCTTGTTATGCTCTTTATTTGATATATAAAATAGCAGCATTAATTGCAAGCACATAGCTATGATGTCCTGATGGGCTAATTTCTTTAGGAAGATTGAATTATGCTACGTACATCATTTATAGCTCACATGTAGGTATTCATCTAGCCATATTACATGAGTACATATGTTTTTGTTTTCTTATATCTTTTCACATAATTACACAAAATGCTGCCTTGAACAATTATTTTTCTAAGATTAGTATATAATTTCATGTACTAAGAATATCATTTAGTATAACTATATGCAAGGTAAAGATATAATGAATACATTTTAATTTAGAGGAATATAGTTTTGCTGAGTTAATAAAATTGTCATGTAAGCATTACCCTCTCCCTGGTTTACTCTGAATATTTTTATATTCAAACTATGTATGCACATTTTTCTTTATTTTATATTTTGAAGGGTCACATGATAGCTTCCTGTGATACCTGTGGAGTTATAAAGCTATGGGACTTTCGGAAGCTTTTACCAGTTGTGTCCATTGATGTAGGCCCAAGCCCTGGCAATGAGGTGAACTTTGATTCATCAGGTAGGATTCTTTAGTTTAAATTTTATAACCAAGCTAACAGCATCTATATTTATTGTGAAACTTTCAGCTATTTCTTTAAATTTTGGGGCAATTTTTCCTAAAATATTTTGGTTCTTAATATATTAAAATATATTATAGTATATTCATCTTATTAAATATGTCATATCATCAAAGAATTATGTATTCATGAATAACGAAGTAATAGCATAGATAGGTGTATACTTATATATTAAAATGAATAAATAAATAAATAAATATATATGTATATATATTCATATATATTATAGGTTTGTTAGTACTCTCATTTAAACTCTTAAGGACACATCCCTTAGAATCATGATCCAAGGTAAGTAAATAGTATTTTAAGAGAAAAAGTAACTGAAAATAGAGTGAATATCAGTTTGCTAAAACTGAGCTTGAAACATTTTTAATGAAATGCTTGTAGTTATCACAACTTAATAAGTTACTTCATGTTTTTTAGATTTCATAATTAATTTTAAATACATATACATACTCTTCTTGCAATTATGTTCTATATTCCACAGTATTGTTATTTGTGTTCAGCATGTTTCTGCAGTAAATTAAATATTATAAATCAAATAAAATATTCGGGCCTATTTTATCCTTAGTAATCCCAGATTGTAGAGCAATTGCTGTTAAGAACCACAGTAGGTGGGGCTGGAGAGATGGCTCAGTGGAATAAGTGCTTCCCTGGCAAGTGCAAGGGCCTGAGTTCAATCCCTGGTTCTGCCAAAAAAAAAAGAAGAACCACAGTAGGCATGGGAGATAGCTCAGTAGAATAAGCAGTTGCCTGGCACACTCAAGGTCCTGAGTTCCATCCCTGGTACCGCAAAAAAAAAAAGAAAGAAAGGAAAGAAATGAACCACAGTAATTCCAAGAGATTATTTAGAAGATTAAAATACAGTTTTACCTACATCTTTATTGATAATTTTTGCTAAATGTAGAATAAAACGTGTATCTTCCCTTTGCTAATGTAGTGCTTTCTTAAATTTTGAGAACTTTAAGAGACATACAGGTGGTAGAATAATGCTTTAAGTAAAATAAAAACTATACTTTTAGATGAATAATCAAGAGAATACATAAAGGAAATCATGTTTTCTTTATGAAAAGTAATCTATATTAATTCTGTGAGCCAAAAACTATAAAATGTATCAGGAATAATTCTAAACCATGATATTTGCTGTGTGTTTCTTAGGATTCATTGTATAACATTGCCTTCATACATTAGAAATTTAGAAAATGGTACAATTTTGAGTTAAGTTTCATTATAGATGGGTATGTGAAACATACTAAAAACAATGGCTCATTTTAAGGTGGTTTCATTAATGCTTTTGACATTAACACATTAATTATCTGTCATATTTTTTAAAAAGCCAAATATAGTGTTTGTGAATCCTGATTCTTTTGTGTCATTTTCCCCTTTGGCATTAATGTAGTCTGTCTCCTATTTCAATGTTTAATGGAAGGGATTAGAGATATCAGAGGCCAGCGAGGGCTTAGTATTTTTGTCCTATAGGAGTGAAGAATAAAAGAACCAACTATAAGAATTACATTTTAATTTTATTACACACATTTGTAGTGTATACTGATATGCTGATTATAGTCATTGTGAGGGGTTGGAGAGAGATAAATAGGAAGAATTTTTTTTTTCGTTTGGTACTGGGGATCAAACTCAGGACTTGGCTCTAAAGCCACTGAACTGTCTCCCCAACCCCCCATCTTAACCTTTCACATCTTTTCCACTAATCCTCCAAATCCTTCCCTTCCTCCCATTCTTGGTCCTCTTCCCATTTGTAAAAGATTTCTATTTCTCTGTTTCCTTATATCTTTCACTTTACTCTTTTTTAAAAAAAAAGTGTTTTGGCTTCTCATTTAAGAGAAGCAGTGTCATGTTAGAGATGACACAGCTGCCTTCCTTCTCTTACCATTACAGTCTCAAGATACATCTTTTTTTTTTTAATCAGTGACTTTAGTTTTTCCTTTCTTGTAGCACTGTAACACTCCATTGTGTATGAAAACTACATTTTGCTTATCCATTTATCTACTGATGGACATATCGGCTGTGTCCAAGATTTAAGTATGTTGTGCTGTTTTAAACATGAGTATGCACAATTGACTGTAATGATGTGTTGAACACTGTAGGGAACATATCTAGGAGGGGAGTAAACGCATGAGGGGAAACTGCTACTTCTAGTTTTAGAGAACCCTCCATAATGACTTCTATAGTGGATGTGCCAGTTAACAATCCTGTCAATGATAAAAATGTTCTTCCTTTCCCGTACCCTCTGTAGCATTTGTTGCTAATTTATTGATGATAGCCATTTTTCTGCAGAAATAATCTGAGATAAAATAAGTAAAAATCATAAAGGCATAGGTGCAGGCAAGAACTTTCTAAATAAAACCCCAGTTGCAGTTTTTTACCTCTTTGATCAGTTTTAGCTTGAAGTTCACAAGAAAATTGCTACCTTTGCTTTCTTCCAGGCTTCTTGTGTGTGGACTACTATTTTACAGCACTTTTGTCTTGGAATTGGGAAAGTTGTGTCTTCTATGCAATAAACCAGTGATTATTTGCTACTAACTTGCCCATCTGTATCTTCTAATTGGGAAGTTGGGGCTATTTTCAGAGACGTACAGAAAATTGATTTATTTCTATCATTAGGATTTTTCTCTGTTACTGACTTCTTTATTTTCTTCATTTTGTTTAACCATTCAATTTGCTGGATGTATTCGGACCATATAACTTCTTGGGTTCTGTTGTTTGATTGATTAACTTGAATTGGCTTTAGCTTAGCCTTCTTAGCCACCTAACAATGGTTGAATAAATGTTTCTACTTTCTTTATTATTCCTCAGATTTCTCTGAGTATTCATCATGTGTTTCTATTTTCTCCCAATTTCTGAAACCTTTTGTTCACATTATTCATTTCTGTTGTTCATGTGTTCATTAGAATTCTTTATTTCTGGCATTTCTATTTGGTATCTTTTCATGGAATTTATTTATTTGAGAAATTTGTTATTCATGATTTGAATAATTTGAGTCATCTCTTTCAATATTTTACTTGATTTTTTTCATAGCCAGGTTGGTCTGATGGTTAGTTTCACAATTGTTGGAAATCATCTTTGATCTCTGAGTTTCTCTGCTTCCTCTTTAATAATGTCATGTGTCCCAGCTATTTGGTGTTTGATCTCTTCTCCATTTGTGCTGCCTGGATCTGCTCTGGGAGACTTTAGGGGTGTAAGAAGCATTCTTCAGCTTGTTTTTCACGTTTTCTCAATCAGTTTTGGGTGATGCAAGAGCAGTACACTTTGCTCATGTGTTTCCCATCAACTTCTTCCAGAGTTCTCACATTCATTGCTTCCTTCACTGCCTGGCAGACATTGCAACTGTCTCTGGCTCCTTCCCATCGACCTTCCTGCCTAGTACTGTATATGGCCTGAAAACCTCCCACCCAGGTGTCAGCCGTTGTCTCTCTGCCCAGAGCTCTCTGTCTCAGCACTGCCTTTAAAACCTAGTGCTGTCCTCAGGTGCAGCAGAAGGCCCACCTAGCTTTCTCAGGGCAGCAGAAGGCCCGCCTAGCTTTCTCAGGGCAGTGGCGGGGCTTCACGTCAGCTAGGGACTTTCCATTCTCTGGAGAAATAAGAGGAAATTCATGTCTCTGCTCAATCCCCTTTTGACTTGGGTGCTCTTTCTATCTCCAGTCTCACTGAAATCCCCTGCTCTCTCTTCTAGATCTGTATCACAGACCCAGATTTCCCTGCCTCCTCAAAGTACATGCTAGGAAGTGCTTATCCTGCCCCCGTTGAAAGCATATTGGAAGAATATAAAATTGTGATAGCATATTGAAGATCCCATTTGCATACCACTCCTTTTGTATGTGAGGGGAGCAGACAACTTATTTTTATCTGTATTGAGCACTATTTCTCTTTCTCCAGAGCCCCACAATACATAGGCCCTGTGGCTCTATTGTTTGCAGGACACTGGTGTGTAGGATACCAGGATATGATACATTTTCCCATCCCATTCTCCTGCTTTAGTGACCAGGAAGCTCTGCAGCCAGCCTTACAACAGGGTACCTGCTTTTCTCCAGTGCTGATCACACACATTCACCCTTGCTGTCGCTTCATAAGCAGCCTTCTTCTCTCCTCTGGATGTATTTTCAGAGGGGCTTAACGTCATGTGATATGTAGTTAATCAGTTTAATTATTTTATCTATATATAAAAATAATACTTGAAGTAAACAAGGTTCCAGATATGAAATAATCAATCAGAATTTCATTTTCTACTGAGGATGCTTATTAATATTTCCATTTATAGTTTCTGACATTTAAGAAAAGCTACTTGGATATTATAGCTCAGAAGATTTAACTTGATTTTCATATTTTTTTTTCTAAATCTCTTACTCATATCTTGAGTGAGACTTATGCATTGTAACTTTGAATTCTGAATTTTGAAATTTTAAAACTTTGGGCTATAATTTAATCCTTCCTACAACTGGGGCCTTTCTAATGCAAATACTTCACAAGATAATGAATGTAATTTCAACTTGACTGCATAATCATCTTGACAGTTTCTTCAAGGAATACATAATTAATTTTAATTCTATATATTTGACAGGTGGGGATACTCACCACTATACTAACGAGGAGTGAGCTAATTCCATATATTTGAAAAATTATTTTCATAAATCTCTTCTCATTGAATAATGAGAAAACCAAACATCAGTATTTGCCATTAATAACTTTTTATTTATAAAATTTAAAATATGTCAATGACTATGGAACTAGGGAGAACTAATGAAAGTTCTGAGGAGCGCCTAAGGAAGAAGTGAAATTCGCAAAGTATAGAAATAATCCTCCTTTCTAAAGAGTAACTCTGGAGCCAAGTAAAATTGAAATAAGAATGGGAATTCATGTATCTTTTCTAATTCAGGAAAAGATTATTTAAAAGAGAAGTTTAACTGAATTATATCATGCAAATATCTGGAATATGAAGATAAAGGCAAATCTGACTTAGTAAGCTGAAAATATACATTTATATGAGTATATATTTTTGGTATTCCCAGTGGCAAACCAATGCAAGCCTACATTATGTAATTTTTTTAAGCAAGAGTAGAATGATACTGCTGACAATACTAAATATGTATTGAGAGTTCACATTAAGTTATGCCAACTCCTATTTCCTGGTCAAAATTTCATGACAGAATACAAATGTGTAGTTAGATACATACTCAAGGCACTGTTTGTTACGAATTTATTAGTGTGAGACTAGGATCTGGTTGTCTGTCTCAGATGCGCCTTTGTACCTAAAGAGAAACCATTGAAATAAAATATATAATGTCAGCATAATCTTTATTATAGCAAGGAGAAGGAGATTGTGTAGGTAGCATCCCATCTGAGGTATCTCATTGGAAGAATGTGAGTAATTTCTAGATAGTCTAAATGATCTCCTAGAAATAAAAATTTTGATTATATTTCATATCTTTCAATTAGTTTAACTGAAGAGTAGTCTGAGGTACACTGCTTAATAAGAATGTTTCCACTTTTATACAGTGATGTATTTTTGCAAATAAGGGATTTCTTGTCATAAGAAATCTAATACAGTATGGAAATTAAAGTGGAGGTCATAAAAGCTTAAAACTATTGTTCATCACTTTTCATTTAGAATTTTCATGTTTAATAAAATTGCCTTATTATTCATTCAAATAATAAGCAAATATTTTCATTTTGGGTTTTTGAAAATAAATTTAAAACGAGGGGTGACACTAGGGAATGAACCCAGGGTTTTAAACATTTGCATCCCTTTGTATTAACTTCTGTTTTTAGTTAGGGTCTCACTTAGTGGTCCAGAGAAGACCTGAATTTGCATTCTTCTACCTTAGCCTACCTAGTCTGAGAAGGGGCTAATGGGCTAATGAATAGTATGTTACCTGTTTTACAATCAAGATTCCTAATACCCTATCCCTTTTTGTCATATAGATTTGGGGAAAATATTTGCAAACTGGAGTTGTGAAAAGGAATGCAGACTATAAATCAGACCTTTGTGTTTAATCATGTCGTTAGCACCTTTTAGACTTTAGGGAAATTATTTAATCTCCCTGAGCTAACTTTACTCATAGCGATAATGGAGGAGATAATTGTCTTGAAGTGTTTAATGTGGCTTCAAAGGGATAACGGTACCCTGCAAGCAAGAGCTCTGAGCATAGTAATCGACTGAGCTTTATCTGAGGGCTGGAAAGGATCTGAAAGGTTGTGTCATTCATTTCAAGAATGAGAAAAGTGAGTGAATCAATCAGTGTGCAAGTAAGAATGTGTGCCACTCTGGGAAAGTTCCATTCTCAGCTTAGAAAGCAGTGAATAAGTACTGAAAAGAAACAAAGGCCCAAAACTCATTCTCATATAGTAGTAAAAATAACTGAAATGATTAACTATAGCATGATGTATGCTTGGATACTTATAATCAAAGTATTTGATGATGCATGAGTCATCATCCTTGATTTAGCACTCCTGTAGTTTGGGTAGCAACTCAGATATTTGAAAGAGAATCTGTGACTGGCATAGCATTATTTACATATGTTTCATTTGAAAACACATTGGACGTGGCAAATACAGATGATCTGTTTATAGATATGTACATATATTAGTAGATCTTTATAACTCTATATTTTTAAAAGAATATATGCCTGTGTTTCTTTCTCATTGAACAGAGAGCCTCCCAATAAATCAAAGAAACAAATTTTGGTGGGTATTCACTATCTTAATAACGGCTCTCACTTGGCAGACTCAAAATGCCATATATTTTGCCATTCAAAAACTTACTGCTATTTTAGAAAAATGCTAAATGGAAGTGTGCCGTGAAAGTAATAAAGGTGAACTGTAAGAATTTATACAGACACTTTCCAATGTCTCATTTCATTATGTTTATGCAGTTTAGAAATATTTTCCATCTTTCATAAAATGCAGTTCCAGTACATTTATAAAGAAGTCACATACCTTAAAAAACTAGGCTGAAATCTGAGCCAGATAGAGAGTTTTCAGTAAAAAAGCTTACCAATATCAGATCATTAAAACGGGTGAAGTTTCCCACCACTTGAAGGAAATCCTAGATATTTTCCACAGGGAGAACCACAGGAGAAATGCTAAAATGGGAAGTAAAGAAATGACTGATTAAAAAACAGTGCACTCGTTTTTTATGTAAAAGTTAGATTGTTGTTTATTCCTTGAAAGAGAAGCAGTGAGGTGGAATGGTGGGAATGCTTTCAGAAATTACAAGTGCTGATTTTGAAATTTGTCTTCACTGTAAATAGTGAAGCGATAGATTTTTGGTGAAATTATTACATTTCTGAGCTCCTGTTTCCTTGTATCTAATAGAGTAAAAACTTGTGGGGATTAATCTGTTCAAAGGAAAGAAAAACTGGAATGAGGAATAGGGCAGGCAGTGGGGGAAGAGATTTATTTATGGATGGATGCAAGAAAGGAGTGGATACTTGTACTGTTGGTTTCTGCTAATCTACGGAGGGGAGGAGTTGATGATTAAATTTTGTTATTGTCCTTTATAATTTATTGTATTTTTTTCTTTTTTTTTAATTTTAGGACAGGGTCTTAAGAGTCTCACTACATAGATCAGACTTGTAGTGATCCTCCTGTTTACACCTCCCAAGTGTGGGGATTACAGGCTTGGGCCACCAGGGCCAGTCTTAATTGCGACCAGCACAGCAGGTTTAGGGATTGAGCATCTTTTTCCTTCTAACCAGTATTTCATGCTTATGTCTGGTAAACTGAACAACTAAATTGAAGCCAGCATTGTACAATACAGCAACCATTGTTGAATGCCTATTGTTTTGTTTGGTGAAGTTCTGTATTATTTCTAAGGTATTTTTTATTTTGTTTTGTTTTGTTGTTTTTAGTATTTTATAAAACTAAATAAATAAAAATAAATGAAATGCCAGCTATAATGGAGTACAGGGACCAACCACATATACTCTTTACCTACAACAATTGAATATTAAAAAAAAAAAACAAGTTTGTGAAGTTCTTGTTTTCAAATGCTGAATGCTGTATAGTTTTAAAAAATCAGAAGAAATGTGAGCAAGCAAGGCAAGCCCCAGAACTGACCTCCTGATCACTAAATAAAGAAATTTCTAGGCCTTAGCTAAGGACCAGCATAACATAGGGTGGGTTGGTCGGAGGAGCCAGAGTAGGAAAAGCAGCTTCAGTTCTCAGTGTGGAAAACAGTGCAGGTGCCAGGGATGTGAGAGAGCTGTGGAGACTTGTGCTCCAGCTGTGTAAGGACCAGCACAGAGCAGCTCAAGGCCAGGAAAAGGTCTAAAGAGTTACAGAGAGAAAAGCCCTCCTGCTCCTGCGACTGAGTACATTGTGTTCCGACCAACTATAGTTAGCAAACTACTGCCCAGGCCCACAGCCTCTTTTCATGGATAAAGTTTTGTTAGAATACAGCTTTCCCCATTCATTATTATATTGCCTAAGTTTGTCCTTGTACCACAGCAGCATAGAATTCATATAGTCCACAAAGCTTAACATCCTGGAACAAAATGCTTGACATATTCAACTTCAAGGTGGAAAGATTGGTTTCGGATCACAATCGCAGAGGTTTTAGTCTGTGATTGGATTGCACTAAGGCAGAAACACGGAAGCATAACAGAGGAAAGATGCTGACTCCATGATAGGCAGGGAGTAGAGAAAAAAAAGATCCAGGAAGAAAGGGACAGGGGACCTGAAACATTCCCTAAAGTCATGAAGATAAGACCAATCCCTGCAAGTAGACTCCATGTCCTAAATTTCCATTTCTTCAGATAATATGGTATCATGAATGGATCAATTTGCTGATGAAGTTAGAGCTCTCATAATATGACCTTCCAAGATCCCCACTCATGAATGGACACATGTGACTTGGAGGGAGGGATTTTAAATTGAAAACAGAGAACTGTATCTTTATAAAAAATTGCTAAAATAACAGTACATGGGAAGGATGGTGTCCCAAATGAAGCAACATTTGCCTCCACCTCTTCACTACTGTAATTTGAACCCTATGAATTAGTTTGTGTACTGATCTATATAACTCCCCATAGAAAAGAGCAAGAATATTAATTCTTGCTTACTTTTATGATGTGGGAACAAGGACACCAAAAGATATTAAAATCTCATATTACATAGCTGGTGAAATCAGGAATTTAAATTCAAAGGTAGGGAGTCTAAATTCAGAGAAAAATTTGATATTGTTCTGATTTTTATGGGAATGATTATATCTCTTAGGAGAATAACTCATTTCTTATGACTGTTAAAATAGCTCCATTAATTACCACTTGGAGATGTTGTGTGAAAAGCTAAGTAATAGACTCCTATGTTGCCCTTAGCTGCCAATTAGTTGTATTTAGAAGCAAAGAGAAAAAGAAGAGGTCTCTATCAGCCAGGTTTCTAGTGTGTCTTATGTACAAGGCTCAAGCTAAGTACCTGCGTGCTCCAACTCAGAGCTGGAATGCCATTCTCATAGCACATAAATTCTGTGTACATAATCAGGGCTGAATCGTGGCAGCAATTGCAGGGGACTCCATTCTTCTTTAATGCCTGGCCTGATTAAAAATGGAAATAAAGCTCTTAAATAAGAAAGAAAAAAGATGCAATTTTTTTTGTTTCTAAAGCTTTGGAGGGTCAAATCTGTTTTACCACATGAACTTCTTGGGACAGAGCTCCTCAAGAAAAAATAAATCAGAAGAGAGAAAAGTGACCAGATGACCCAGCTCAATTATTTTAGAGTCCCAATATTTAATTTCCTGTTTAAGTGGTCCTTTTGTATGTGCAGGTCCATTTTCTTCTTAAACATACTGGAGGATGGAGTTGGAGGAATTGAAGGAAATCTGATTAGTTAGCCCTTTGAGGTAAAAATTTATGAATAATAATACCTGGAATAGGACCTACTATGCTCTAGGAACTAGACTTATTTTCACAACAATCTTAGCACTATGAGTTGGGTTTTGTCTCTTCCATTTCAAAGAGATTTCAGGACTTATTATTTACATTAATAAATTTATGTGTTATGATTCGTAAAAGCTCAAATTGCATTTCACTTAAATAGTGTAAATTAGGACTAATAATAAATGGACAAGTTTTATGCTTTATCCATAAAATTAACTATTTTTTCACTTTGATTTTTGTCTTATTATTCCCTGGTCTAGAATCAGTGTAATTTTCCTGCAGCAAAAATTGAAAAATATCATACCAACAATAATGGAAATGCAATGAAAATTTTATTTACAGGCATATTAACACAAGATATATTAATTCAGGAACAATACCCATAGTAGCAGAGGATATTAAAGTGGTAAGGCCATGAGTCTGTTGTCTCATATCTAATGTCCTTTCTGATTGGTCAGTGATTAAATAGTTGGATTGGCATATTGACAGTGGATCATGAATCCTCACAATGGATGTGCATTCAAATTGCACAATTTCTGATTGAGTAAAATGAGTAAAAGTTCTGACTTCTACAAAATATAGTAGAATTTATACACATAATTCAGTTTTGCTTTTTTCAGAAATATTTGAAATGTTATATACTTAATCTGACGATGACATTACTGCACAAACCATGAAGCTTATATCTTGGAATTGCCTTCATTGTCATAGAATAAAACTCTAGATGCCATATATCTATGAGTTTTTTGCCCTTAATGTGGTTTGAATTTGTAGAAATAGCTTGAGGTTACTCAGATCTCATAAGTCAGAAAAGGACATGAGTCAAGCATACGTTGAGTTCTAAAGAATAAAATTATTTGTATTTGATTTATAACATGAAATTGACCAAAACATCTACCCTTGCTTTACCTCAGCTTTATCTGTCATCTATAAAATGAAAAGTTTGAATTCAGTGATTTAATCAATCGGGTTTACAGACTGACTTTTAGACAATTTTTATTGTATTTTCCTAATGTATTTGGTGTAACAAAAGACAAGGTATCCTGACACAAAAATAATATTTAAAAAGTAGTTAAGATGTGAAAATGAAACATCAAAATCTAATTAAAATATTCCACTCCTTATTGATTCAGAAAAGTACAATGTGGAACAAAAGTAAACATTATTTAAAAACTGAGTTTCATATTAAATGGTAACTCTGTTACTCAGAAGATTAACCATTATTCTTGCATATCTAGCAACACATGCAGTCTCTGTAGCAACAGGATTTGGGTAAGAAGCCTAATAAATTTTCAAATTAATGTCTGTATGAGATATTAAGAATTTGACCTGAAATTTCTAACTCATAACAGAAAATAGAATAATATCCTTAGAAATCACAGTACTATGAAGGGTGTTATTAGCCCTGTGTGCCTATACTATATAGATGCCTAATTGTAACATTGTAGGCAAAAAAGTGCTAGAGATATTTTCATGTACAAATAATTCATCTCCTTGGGAGTTCTTTACAAAGCTTATGTATAGAGTTATATGCAAACAATTTAAATCTATCACATACTAAAATAATGACACACATAAGTTAGTGTTTTCAGATTTAGTGAAGATTTGTGTGGTGTTTAAATAAGAAACGTTTATTTTAGTGGCATCTGCAATACTTTACATGCATATAAACCATTAGTGGGGAAGTATCAAATTATTTATCAATATTTTTAAATAAGAAATTTAGAGGGTCAGGGAGATGGCTCAGGAGAGTAAGTGCTTCCCTGGCAAGTGCAAGGGTCTGAGTCAAGCCCCAGTTCCACCAAAAAAAAAAAAAAAAGGAAAAAAATTTAAATATATTTCTGTCTGTGGAGCAAATATGAAAAATTAGTTGAATAACTAGCCATATCTTAATATTTTCTGGGAAATAATATTATTACCTATATTGGTATGTTCATATATATAGGGAAACTTCAAGTGTATGCTAGCATGCGTTATTTTGAAAAATGGCAAGTGACAATTCTGCCCATATCTTCTTAATGGATAAAAGTGAGTTTATAAAAGAAATAGTCCTAATCAGGCCTTTGAATCTTTCCAAAGGGTAAACACAGTTTGCAAATCTAAGAAGAATACATTCCTTTAATCTAATAGGATACAGTTTTTATCAGATTAAAAAGTGATAGTTAAAACTTACAGTGCACACATACTATATGGCTCAAAGTCAAGTGACCCAAGAATTCATCTCCCTTCTGGTAGTCTGTGTATACAAAATTCAATAGATAATCACCTTTAATCTACCAAGATGATACTTTTTAACAGGATAATCCTTTAAGGGAAGTATCAGTTCAACAGAGGTGCAAATCCACCCAGAACAAATAGCACAGTCTTCTTGGAGAAGGAGCCTGCACAGTTGGCACTTGTGATAACCTGCAGTTATATTTATCTAAAATTGAATTTCAAACAATATTCAAATACGATTTGCTCAATCTGATTGAGCTATGAAGTATCACTTCTTACTTCTGATATAAAAGAAAAATAAGTGAAAATGGTTTGAAAGCATCAAGCAGGATCTCCTACTACTAGTGATATCTACCACCAACAAACAGAAAGAAAATTGAAAATAGTGCATTATTGTTTTGAAAATCCACACTTGGTGTATTGTTTGAAATAATGAGGCTGATAAACCTGTAGGAATCATAGATGCACACAATGGACTATGCCTTTTATCCAATAATTTTATCATTCCTTTCCAAGTTTTGGCTGTGTAAGGGTCGAAAATATGTTAATTCAGTTGAAAAATATTTAATATGCACCTACTATGTTTCAAAGACTGTACTAAATTCTGAAATTCAGTCATAAAGAGATAGGGAAGATGCTACTTACAGAGAAAAATGAATTTGCAGGTAATCATTGGGAGTATTGCAAAGTAGATTAAATTGTTCCACTTGTAAAATGCTGTATGTGTCATTCCAGTATTTTTGTAAAAAAAATATCCTCTAGCTGTATTCAGGGGTGGAAAACAAGCATGTGGACTCCTTAGAAGATCCCTTATAACCATCCATTTGTGTTCTATAGCCGATGTTTAATTTATGGACTTAGTGTTCAGGCGTGTGTGTGTGTGTGTGTGTGTGTGTGGTACTGGGGATTGAGCTCAGGACCCTGCACTTGCCAGGCAAGCATTTATTCTACTGAGCTATCTCCCCAGCCCCTGTTTATTTAGATTGTTCCCATTTTCTTTACAATATCCGATCTGTTCCTATGTTCATATTGCATGGAAGAAACTTTTGTATCACGCAGATTCAGTCATGACAGTGCATGAGTGTGGTTCTTTTTCTTCTACTTCCTGCATGAGTCTCCACATGAGTTCCTTCCTCTTCTCCTCTCTTCTTTGCTCTCCTCCTTCTTCCTTAGGGGCCCAGGACTCAGCTGCTCATAATTCTCAGAATATAGACAAGTACCATCAGATTTTGTTACTTTTCACTTTACATATTCCATACTCATTCTCACAGCCTGCCACTTTCTGTAGAAGTTTATAACTGTCTTTGATGTTGTTTTTAAAGATCAAGGGTCTTTAAAGAATATTATTAGTACAATTAATTTATATAAAATTTTGTAACTAAGATTTCTAAAAGCTGTATTTAACCATAAACTCCATCAAAATTTTATTTTTTTATGTTATAAGTTTTATCTGTATTAATGCATGACATAAATTTTATCAGTTCTATCCACTTGCTAGTACTCTACTTCATACATCATTCTGCTTTCTTTGTGCACAGTATCAGTGATACACATTTAAGCTCCCGCTAAGCCACTGAGACTCTGAGGTATTCTATGCTGAACATCCTCATAAATATATCTCTAATAGGTTTCTGTGAGAGTTTTTCTCTGCTACAATCAGGGGTAAAATAGCTATGCCCAGCCTAGGGAGAATGTTATTAAATTTTTGTAAATTCTAGCAGTTTGCCTTTCAAAATTATTACTCTTAAACTATTTTATAATCCAGGACATCTGATTGCCAACATTTGGTAATGCTACAATCTAAACCTTCCTCATTATTAGGGCTGGCCAGATAGCTCAGTAGATGAAAGCACCTGCTTATGTGGATGCAGGAACTGAGGTTTGATCCCCAGCCTGGCAAGCCATGCCAGACTTGCCCCCAGGATGAGCTGAGACGACAACTGAGACCTGGCATGGTGGCAAGTGCCTATAATCCCAGTGCTTTGGAGGCCTAAACCAGGAGAATCACTATGAGTCTGACCTGTGTAGTAGACTCTGAAGACCCTGTACTAAATACATAAAAAATAATTAAAAATACATTTTAAAAAACCCTCCTTATCAAATTGATATGTGCAAATGGTAAACCCTGATGTCACTGTATTTGGAGATAACACTTTTAGGAAAGTAATTTAGGACCTAATGAAGTCATAAGAAGAGATTTTAATGTAACTGAATTGGTGGCTTTATAGAGGATTTCTAAACTGTTCAACTAAATGAGATATAATAAGTTTCTGCTATTTAAGTGATATAAATCCATAGTATTTTGACACAACAGTCTGAGCAAACTAAAAGAGCTAGCACTTGAGTTTCTAAATCTGGCAGTACAGTGAGTATGGTGAACTTACACCTTCCTTACTACTAGTGATGTTGGACATATTCTTCGCATACTTGTCTGGCTTGCAGGATTCTTCTCCTGTGAATTTCCTTTGCCTAATTTTGCTTTTGGATTTCCTTTCTCTTGGCACTTATTGATTTTGCAATAATCACCTATATATTAATCTCAAGTAGGTTGTACATATTGTAAATTTCTTCCAAATAATTGCCTATGTATTCATTTCTTCTATGGTGTCTTTTATTGAACTAAAAATTAAAATTGTTTTTCTAAGCCACATCATGGAAATTAGGCACCATGTTTAAACACATAATTCATTTATGTTTTCTATGTTCCTTTCCCATAGCCTCAAAGTAAATTTATACAATTTTTATAATTTACACATGGAACTATATTTTACCCTGTAAAATTTTCTACTTAACAGGTCAAGATGGCGCTCAATTTTTTTTCAGATTTTGAATAATTTTGAATTTACTATTTTGAATTTTAGAATTAGTGACACCCATATCTATCCTCACTCTGATTGTATTTATGTAAAATATATAATATCTTACCAGATATAGTTTTAATTGTACAATGTGTGAAGATTTCATGCAGGTGAATAGATGATTTTTAAAAATTTATTCTTCTAATATATTGGTAGAATCATGTTTCTGATCTAATATAATAAGTTTTCTTTTTTTTCATTTATTTTTATTTTATTAAAATACAAATGTCAATCAGACAGTTTCAAGACACCTTAACCATACAGATTCGATGAATTAATACATTGCAAACTGTTTTCATACGTTTTGGTATTGTATAAGGTGCATACATGATATTATATTTACAGATATTATTTTAGCAGATATCTCTTATCAGTGAATTAAGAGTGTAGTTGCTTACATATCTTATTTTTTATACCTAAATTATATCAAAAATTCAATAATGATTTACCTAGTGGATGACCATAGCACTAAAAGCTGACATAATATCCTGTCCAACCACCATTAGTGCAGATCTTGCCTCTCATAGAATTATGTAGAAGCACAGCGTTATCTATCCCAACTGTACTGTCTATACACACACATCAGGATTTTTTCTTTCTACAACCCTTCCTCTGTCTACACCTGTCAAAAGTGGGCACTCCATTGACATTCAACTAACTTAGGTGCTTGAACTCGACACCACAATCCAACACAGTCCAGCATTCTGCAACCATAGGGAGTTATTCAAAGAAATTGTCGACCATATCCATTTACAGCTCAGCTTAATATTATGGGCTCACGATGTATACTTCATTTTTATACTTTTATACTT
>PVKA01003032.1:0-115494 GCA_004027165.1 Ctenomys sociabilis
ATGTTGGCTGGCCTTGTGGCTCTTCTATTTCTTCAACTCTGACTTGGGATCTTAGGTTGTTAACCATCCAGAAGAAAAGCTGATTAGTATCCTGCAGCATATGCCATTCACTTTGCCTTATCTGACTCAATTGATTTTACTTGTTATACATTTCCTTTTGTATTTCTGCTTTTCGCTTGTTATACTAGGGAGACTATACTTTATTTACACATGTGTGTCTGGTTTATTTCACTTATGAGTATATGTTCAAGTGGCATCCATTTCAGTATAAATGCTTCAAACTTATCATTCTTAATAGCTGAGTAATACTCCATTATATAGAAATACCACATCTTTTTCAACCATTCTTCATGTGATGGACATCTTGGTTAGGGTTAGCTGTTCCTGTGCTTAATTTCTGGGATCTTGATTATTATATGTCTGGGAGTGGATTTAATTGGGTTGATGTTATTTGGAGTTCTATATGGTTTGGTTACCTGAATATCAGATTGTTGCCCCATATTTGGGAAGTTTTCTGCTATTACTTCTGCCCATATTCTTTTTTATATCATTTGTATTGAATCCTTCCTTCTCATTGATGCCTTTTAGTCTCAAACTGTTCACCTTTGAATCATCTTGCAGGTACTGAATTATTTTTTCCTGCATCCTAGTTGTTTTTAAGAGATCTTTGCTTACTTTTTCGCTAGCTGCAATGGTGTCTTTAAGGTCAGAGAGTCTATTTGCACTTTCACTCAAACGGATTTGCCAGCTTGTGATTCAGATTTTCATTTCCTGTATGTCACTTTGAATGTGTTTCATACATTCTATTTCTTTCCTATATTGCTTATTCAGGGGTTCCCTTATTTTTATATTCTTCTCTACTTTTATCAGTGTATTATTTAGAAGCACTTAGTACTTATTTGATTATAGTTATGACTACATTTTTTACTTCAGAAATTATTTCTGATCTGATCTCTTCTATACCTTTCTACAGTTGTCTCTTTACTTCCAACGCTATTTCAGAGATTTCAGGTATATGATTTCCAGTTTCCTCTATGCTAGAGTTTTCTGCATTTGTACTGGGTGGACTTGGGGCCTGAGACTGTTTTTTGTTCCTTCTCTTTGTCATTTTGTGTACCACTGATTTTTGACCTTTGATGTAGAGCTTAGATAGAGTTATTACCTTAGCACCAGGTCCAGATCTAGGAAGTTCAGACTCCTCCAGAGGTGTGTGGCTTGGGTCTGGCTGCTGTGCTCCACTTGCTGTAGCCTTGCAGGTGAACCTTTTGTGTCACACTGGCAAGATGTACTGCTCCTGAATCAGCTGGGTGGGTCTTGCCTCTGTCCTCTTTGCAGGGAGTTCTGCCGCAGGGTCCCACACAGGATCTGCACTCTGGATCAATTGAGGATCTGGCAGCCCAGGCAATCTCATTCACATGCCACGCCTGCACTCTGGGTCTATTCAGGGTCCGGCGGCCCCAGGTGGTCTCGGTCCCCAAAATTTAAAGACCCAATCCAAACAGGGGCATGTGAGATGAATATATACTTTTCAAAGGAAGAAATACAAATGGCAAATAAATACAGGAAAAAATGTTCCACAGCACTGGCCATTAGAAGAATGTAAATTAAAACAACAATGTAATACCATTTCACCCCAGAAAGAATGGCTACTATAAAGAAATCAACTAATAATGCTGGAGAGGCTGTGGGAAAAAAAGGAGCCCTTCTCCACTGCTGGTGGGAATGCAGACTGGCACAACCACTACAGAAATTGGTGTGGAGATTCCTCACAAAACTAGGAGTGAAATCCCATTGAATCCAGCTATTCCCCTTCTATTTTCCCAAAAGAATTAAAAACATCATACCATAGTGATATATGTGCACCCATAGTTACAGCAGCACAGTTTGTTATAGCCAAATCTTGGAAACAACCAAAATGCCAATGACTTGAGGAATGGATGAAAAAGATGTGGTGTTTCTATACAATGGAGTGCTACTCAGCTATAAACAAAGACAAATTTGAATCCTTTATAGCTAAGTGGAGGCAACCAGAGGCTGTGAAATAAATCAGACACACATGTGTAAATATCATATTGTCTCCCCAATGTAAGAACCTGAAAGAATAAATAAAACCTGAAAGGTATAATAGATATAATAAAATGAAAAGAAACTGAACTTAATTAAATAATGAAAGGGCCAGCTAAATAGTGGATTGAAGTGCCTGCAAGCAGGTGCAGGGTCTGGAGGTTCGGTCCCTGGGCCTGCTGTGCTGGCCCTGCCCCCCGGAGTGCTCTGAGAGGGCAACTGGACTAGGTGTGGTAGTGCACACCTGTAATCCCAGCTCTTGTGTGGCTGTAAACAGGAAAATCACTCTGAGTCCAATCTAGTAGTGAGACCCTGAACACCTTGTAGACCCTTCCCTGGAATAAAAAAAAATTGAGATAGGAAAAAAGGAAGGAGGGAAAAACATACAAGTATATATAAAGGTTGGCTGAGATGGTTATAATTTCCATCAATGTTTTTCAAAATATCAGTTAACGTTTAGAATTTTCACCTTGACTAGCTGTATGCTGCTATCTGAGATCTAAGCAACTACACTGAGGACAGCAGTGTAATACAGTATTCTGTAATACAGTATCCTAATGTTTATCAATTATTATTATACTCTCTTTAAAATAAATTTTAAAAAGATAAAGGAAAAAATTGCTATGAGGATTAAATTTAAAAAAATGTACAAAATGGCTGACATATGTTAACACCTCAGTAAATCTTAATTCTATTTCATTTTGTTATCATCTTTTGGCTAGTTCCTTGCCAGTCAGTTACAAGAAAGCTTTGTCCTGCTACCTGGAAGCACCTGGTCTAGGAGATGGGTCTCTCTTACTGCCTTAAAGCTTTGCTGACTCTGGGAATTGATCACCAGGGAATCTGCACTCTGCCAGGTGTCGCCCAGACTTAAGGAAAATTAAAGCCCTGAATGTCTTTGACAAACAGGAAATGGAAGCTAATGGATAAATACTTCTGAAGGCGTTCATAAGCCTTCTCCAGTGGCTCAAGAGGGCCCTACCCTACAGTCGTATTGGCCGTCTTGATGCAGTATTCTTGTACTAGGTTTTCAAGTACAGGATAGACCCCTTCTATCCTGAGTCCTGCGGTCACTGTCCAGAGACCAGTGGCACCCACATTTTGTTTCAGTCTCTTCTGTGGAAGAACTCAGACTAATGAAATACATATTATGTATAATATCTACACTAAATATTTTGTAAACAAAGTTGAGGAAGATCAATAACAACCAGCAGAACTACACAGCATAATGCAGTACATTATGTTACTCTACTTCTGAGTACATTTAAAGATAGAAACATGTAATGTCAGCCCAGTGCATTCATACAGTTTTCATTTACTGAATACTTATCAGTCAACCAAATCAAAACATAAAGGTTAATTTACTAAATATGTAAGAGTTAAACTAATTGTTTGCTTTTCTGCCCAACATATTTTTTGTGAGATTGATTTAAGTAAAAATAAATTGCTATAGTTCACTTATTTTCACTGCAATCTATAACTTACCATTATAAAAATGTATTGCATGTAAGTTATTCACTTTTCTGTTATGTAAACTTGGATTATTTGTATAATAATTATTTGTCTTTTGTTATAAGTAATGTTGCTAGGAACATTCTTATGCTTAACTTTTGGAGCATATGCACATAAGAGTTTTCCTGTGATTCATACTTTGAAGAAGGCATGCTGATATATACAATATGTTTATTTTCAGTTTTACTAAGTAATACCAAATGGTTTTAGAAAGTGATTATAAAAGCATATAATTCTGACATTTTGTACGACTTCTGATTTCTACACAGCATCATCATATTTTATATTATCAGGCTTGTTTGTTGACAATATAGTGACACCTGTGAAATTGTATCTTGTGATTTTTTTTATTCAAGATTCTCTATTAAGGAGATTGAATCTTGGTTCACGTTCACTGATAATGTCTACTCCTTTCTGAAGTACCTGTTGTGTAGTCTCTTTGCCTATTTTCATAATGAATTGTTGCTTTAATTTTTTTCTTTTTTTGGTACTGGGGATTGAACTTGGGACCCTGTGCTTGCTAGGCAGGCACTTATTCTACTGAGCTATCTCCCTGGCCCGTGCTTTAATTTTTAGACTATAAGTGAGACATTAATGCATGTCAGTATATAACTTGTATTGACATATAGTTTATAGCTTATCTCTTAACTTTATAATATTTTAACAAATAATGTAATGTCTTATAATATCATTAGTCTTTACATTTTTGTGCCATTTTAATACTCTTAATTAAAAAGTATATTCATCTACAAATTTGTTTGTTTTTTGGTGGTGCTGGAGATAGAAAAATTACTAATTTTTTTGTATATTTTAGGGAAAGGTCTACAAGGTGTTCAGGGTCTCACTACTAGATTGAACTCACATGTTTACAACCTCTCAAGAGCTGAGAGTATAGGCAAGTGTCACCATGGCAGTCTCAGTTGCCATCTCAGGGGGTGGGGCCAGCACAGCAGGCCCAGGGATGGAATCCCAGGCCCCTGTGCCTGCTTGCTGGCACTTTAATCTGCTGAGCTATTTGGCTGGCTCTTCATCTACAAATTTGTTTGTGAAAGCGTTTTTTGTTTGTTTGTTCATATTACATTGTTTTACCTAGCATTGCTTCTTGAGTATATTAAGCTCTAGAGCCTTATGCTATTTTTCCTATCAGGATAATAAAAATTCCCTCTTGCTCAGCCTGTTCTGCAAAGCCTGTTCACACATATAGCTTTTCATATGACTGCTGGTACTTTGGCTATTGGATTTCTTTTCCATCTGTCCAGTTCTCTCAGCCCGGCATGGCTTGCATTGTACAACCTTGTCTGCTAAGGTAGGCCCATTGTCCTGTTCTTAGCCCTCTGCAGAGTCTTGGGTGTTTATTCTCTGCTGCTTGCTTTTTCACAGTAACTTTGAAACATTTCATAAAAGTTAAAACACAAACCAAAAGATGGTTGGCATTTTTACTGGAATCATTAAATCAATAATTAATTTGGCAAAATTTATATTTTCATTATTTGAGCCATATAACCCAAGGAAAAGTTGTATATGTTCATCTATTTAAACCTTACCTTTCAGTAGAATTTTAATTTTCCCATAAAGATCTTTATATATTTTTTAGAGTTTATATTGTTAAATACATTGTACTTTAATGCTATTTTAAATGTCATTTCAATTGCACTTTCTAGCTGCTTTGCAGTTACATAGTTTCCATTGTGTATCAACCTTGTTTAATTTTCTGATTAATTATGATAGTTTTTCAGTAGATTTACTTGAATAGTATTCAGGTGGTCATATTATTTAAGAATGTCCTCCTAGTCCTCATATTTATCTCTGTACCCTGCATTGCTATCTTAAATAATAGTATAACTTGAACATCTTTGTCATATCCTTGGTTTATAGAAAAGCTTTCAATATTTTTTTCATTTTGAAGGGTGATTTCTGAGCTCTTTTATTAGGATTTATATTGCCATTTAAAAAGTTATAAGTACACATTGATTTTTTTATGGTGCTAGTGACTGAACCCAGTCTGCACTAATCTATATCCTCAGCCCTTTTTAGTTTTTAAGCATGAGACAGAGTCTTTCTAAGTTACTAAATTGCACCAGCTGGACTCAAATATTCCTGCCTCAGTCTCTCAGAGTCCTGAGAATACAGCTGTATACAAGGCCCTGAATTTTTACTTAGTATGTATGAGACTGTCACGTGACTTTCCTCCTAACCTGTTTTAGTTAGAATATTAATTTTCTTCAGTTGTACCAGTCTTTTATTCCATGGATAAATGCTCCCTGCTCAAGGTGAATTTATTATTTTACATTCTAAATGGTTTCTCAAAAGTTTTGCATGTATTTTATAGATATTAGGGTATAACTGTGTTTCCTGACCTTATTAGATACTAGAATTAGAGGCTTGCTAGATTCTTAAAATGAATTGATGGGAAAATTCTCTTTTCTTATGCTCAGTAATAGTTTTTCCTTGATTAAAATTATTTGTTGAATATTTGGTGGAACTTACAAATATTTGTTTTCCTCTAAGTCAACAAAAAAGTATCTGTTAAAACTCTAAATTTTTTAAGACTTGTGCCTCTGACCTCCCTACCCACTTTGAAAGGGCTTACAAAGTTAGCTCAAACTCCCCAAAAGCAGAGTAAGTGTATTGTAGACAAAGATATATACAGTTGTGCATAGGAATGCAGATTTCTTAGAGTCGTCTTAGAATTTTTCTATTATTCTTGTATTTTAAAGTCTTATACTGATTATATTTTGGTGTTTTTTTTTGTCTATAACTCTGAAATTAGATACTTAGCTTATTGGTTTTCCAAAGTATTTTCAAAAATGCATAATTTCTTCATGAGCTAAATATTATTAATAGTTGAAATTTTTTAAATGGATTAATTTTTAATTTTTCCTTTATGCATTTTCTATTTTATTACATTGCAGTAAAGAATATGAGTAGATGATACTGATATTTTGATACTTATTGAAGCTTCTTCAATTTTATTTTTACAGTTCAGACAATTCTTTTCTTGGTTATGAAGTCATAGTATTTTGTGTATAACTCATAACTACTGTATGTTTTCGATCAATGAACTCATTATATAAAGCCCCTTTATCCCTAGAAATTTTTTATCTTATCTTAATATACTTTTCTGACCTTTGTTAGCATTTATATACTTTTTCCTTCCTTATGTTTTAAATTTATTTATTTACTGATTTATTTATTTATTTGGCAGAACTGGGGATTAAACTCAGGCCTTTGTGCTTGCCAGGGAAGTGCTTATTCCACTGAGCCATCTCTCCAGTCCTACTACAGATATTTATTGTAGATAAATTTATTTCAGATATTTCTCTTATCAGTAACATGTAGCTGGATTTTGTTGTTGTTTCTCCATTTATGTATTTCGTAGAGGGTCTCACTATGTAGCTCAGACTCCTAGTGATCCTCCTGTTTTCAGCCTTCCTAGAGCTGAGATTACAGGTATGTACTACCCTGCCCAGACTCAGTCAGTGGCCCAGCATTCCCCCGGGGGCAGGGCCAGCATGGCCTGCAGGACTAGGGGTTGAATCCTGTTCCCTGTGCTTACTAAAACAGGCACTTAGTCTGCTAAGCTATCTCGCTGGCCCAATATTATTATTTTTACTTGATCAGTATTGTCACTTTCTTTGCTGTTCATTTCTTTTATCATCTGAATACATTTGCTTATCCTAGAAATTCATTTTTTAGAATTTATTTAAGTGAAAATTTTTAGAGAGCAAACTTTTTCACTTTTAAGTTCTCTGAAAAAAGCAACTTTATATAATCCTTATTCTTAGGAATAATTTTCTGTGGTACAGGACTCTAGGTTGATTATTTTTTCTTAGCATGTTGAATATATCTTTTTTTTGTGGTCTGGCTTCCATTTTATTCCATGTTAGGTGCAGTTGGAACTCACTATTTGCAATAGTAATGTTAAATAAAGTCACTGTTAATACTGAATTAGTAAATATTGAACCACTGCTATCAGAGGAAACACAGAGCTAAGGTTTCATTAATCTATGATCAGAATATTTGCATCAACTGATGTTCATTTCTGGTGTAAGGCCCCTTCGTTAATATGTATTGTTAATCCCTCACTGTTGAACTCACTGCCAACAGTCCTAACTGATGCCTGGATGAGCTAGCACATGTTCTTTTTTTGAGGGGCACAGCTCTTTAATCACAGCTTTCTTGTGCTTATGAATACCAAACAGTGGGGTCAAGGTACATCAAGACAAGCAGCAGAGCCCTTCAAGAATGGGGGACTCTACTATTAGACTGAGGGGATGCAGGGTTTGAGTATGAGAGCTGAGAAGGCCAAATTTGCCTCATTTAACCTTAACTGGGAATATGTGTGTCCTGGAATACTAATCTTTTTCCACTTTATGCATGACCTGGATGATTGTGAACATACAGTAAATATTTGGCAGTTCCTAATAGGCATTAGCAAGTGGGCGATTTGTAAGTGTGGAATTCTTTTTTGGCGGAACCAGGGATTGAAATCAGGCCCTTATGCTTGCCAGGGAAGCACCCACTCCGCTGAGCCATCTCCCGGGCACAGTATGGAATTCTCGAATAGTAAATGTCAACAGTAATTGGAACTTCTTTTCAAGTAGTATTCTTCAGCTTTGCGGTTTGCAGTTTCACTGTAATGGTACATATACATGTGAATTTTATTCATTTAAAATATCTGCAGTTTATTATCTCATTAGTTGTAAGAAAATGTTCGATCCTTTATTTTTCAAATATTTGCATTACCATTCTATCTCTTTTTGTTTACTGGAACTACTCCAGGAATATTTTTGAATTTTACCTCCATTATTTATGATTTTTTGGTGAGTATTTATAGCTTCCTTCACTTTCTCTGTGTTGTTATAGATTAATTCTTTGTAATTTCCAGTTTATTTAATCTTTCTTCAGCTATATCAAAATCTGCTTATATATCCATTATTCACTTTCAGTTTTAATTTTTATAAGTCCTTGATTTTTTTCAAATATACTTGTTCTTTTCATAATTTTTTTGTTCTCATAAATTTTATTCTCTCTTCTACTTCATTAAACATGTTAGGCACATATATGTGTTTTTCTATCCCACATCTGATAATGCCCCTTTTAGAAATCAACTGTGATTCTATTTTCAGTTTTTTCCTAAAAGCTCATTATGTTTTTCTTACTGATCTATTATACATTTTCTTTTCATTTGAAATTATTCTATTTCTTGGAAGTTTATTAGTGCCAATTTTCTGAGGCCTGAAGTTATGATTTTTTGGTGAAGTTTTAGTTCACTTTTCCTAGGTGCTGGAGAACCAGCATACATGATACCAAACTGACGGAAATACATTTCATTTTTTTGTCTTGTTTATTTTTATTTTTTATTTTTTATTTTTTTGAGGCTTCATTTTTGCAGACTGAGATGGACCAGTCCTTCCACAAGGACTATTAGGTTGTGTTCTGAGGTCTGGTAGAACACAGGTGAAGGCCAAAGTCTAGGGAAAGAACAGAGCCAAATGACAGCAAGAGGTTACAAAGCAAGCTGTCATGGAATAAGAAGCCCCTGAACTTTTTTCATCTCCTTTCTGAATGTCTGAAGTGAGTTACTTGACAGAGAAGGCAGAACACAGGCAGGAAGCAACAAGACTGGTTTATCCCAACCTCATGACAGCCAACACCTCCTACAGAGCTTTTGAACCTCAGGCAGGGGCTTTTGTGAGGCTGAGTCACACTGGCCACTTCTGAGAACGTATAGGGGTCAGTCAGCTGCTCCTGACAAACCTCCTGGACTAAATGTGGAACATCTTTTCATACGACTAATAGCCATTTATGCCATCTTTAATGTGGAAAACTCCATAAACTTTGTCCACCTTTTTATTAAACTGTTTGATAATTGATTACAAATTTAGTCACTTGTTGGAAGTTAGGCATTGTAACATTAGGCCAGCTCTGAGAGCATGGCACACATACACTTTTGGCAGGTGAACTGACCTAAACCCACGAGACCCAGGACAGCCAGTCCAGGTCTTGAGATCAGCAACATGGAGGTGTCTGAAGCAGCAATGAAGAGCAGCTGGGCTCTGGAAAATTACATAACAGAAGACCAGAAACCAGGCCCAACCCCCAAATCCAGAGGCCAAGGTCAGCTCCATATTCAGCATAATTCCCATGGCAGACTTTTAAACACCAGAGGTATTGTATTAATTTTATTCTCTCTTTTATTTGTCTCATTGCTGTCCCATTCCTGTTTGTTTGGAAGTTGTGTTACATTTTTTGTTTTGTCTTGTTTTTTCCATATCTTTTCTCTCCTCTCTTGGGTCTACTTTTTCCCCCTTGATTTCTTCCTTTCTTTTCCATTCTCTTCTTCTTTTTTTTTTTTTAACTGTTTAGTTTTCTTAGCTATCTTTTTCATTTTCTTCTACTGATCCTCTTCTCTCTTTCCTCAACTATTTCTGAAATTTAAACTTTCAAGTGATGAAACACTCTCTTCCTTTTCTGATTTACTGCTTCCTGTTCTATTTCATTCTTTCCCCGTGTCCTCCAGTTTCCAAACACTCAGGTGATCATCCTTTTACTTCCAGTCCTGATGCTACTACATGTGACCTCATTCATCACTTTACCTTGTCCCCTACCCATTTTAGCTCTCTATTCCCCACAAAATAAAATCACTCTACCAAGGAAAAAATCGCTGCATAAAATGTATGGCATATGTTTGATCTTGTTATATAACACTACAGTTTGATCCTGTGGTCAGAGGTAGCAGATTAATGGTTACCATATTTTGTGGATAGTTAAGTTATACTTGAAACTATCATTACTGACTGTACTACACTTAGCCAGGATGTCATATTATAATCACTTTTTTCATCCCTGCATAATTCTGTAATTGTATGGGGTCAAAAATCACCACCATAAGCCAGGATCAAAGGATTGTGTACTGAGCCTGATAATAACTTTGTATCCTTTACACATTGGGAAAGTAGGTTCATGGGATGGCTATAAACAACTACTTCCATCTAGAGGACATCCCCAAAAAACAAATATTCCATAGGGGATCCTCAATGCTAGTGATAAAGCTTCATAAAGAAATCAACAAGCACCAACATACAAAGCAAGCAGGACAAGCTGTACACACCTGTAATCCCAGCAATTGGGAAGCTGAAGCAGGAGGATCCTTATGAGTTAGACACCAGCCTGGTTACAAAGGGAACTCAAGGCCAGCCTGAACAGCCTAATACAGCAAGACCCTGTATTAAAAATAAAAAATAAAATAAATAAAAAATGATAGAACCCAGAAGCCAAATATAACCCCAGACTTCTAGCCCACTTCAGAAAAGCCTTGAACATAAGATCAAGGAACAAGATCAACAACATGCTGTATACAAGGAACACATTTAACTCAAAAAGAAATTCACAGACTGAAAATCAAAGGATGGAAAACAATCCTCATGAAGTAGGAACCCAGAAAAAAGCAAGAGTAGTTGTTCTGTTTGTAGGAAATGTGAACTTTACACCAAAAATGATCAAAAGAGATAAAGAAGGTCACTATGTACTTGTCAGGGCAAAACTTCAAAAGGAAGAGATGTGTATGAATCAAATCAGAAATATGTATGAATCAACTATGGGAGTACCCAACTATAGAATTAATAGATATGAGAAAATAAGCAATAACATAATTGCAAGGGGAGACCTTAATCCCCCATTGTCACAGAGATCACCAACAGAAAATCAGCAAAGAAATATTAGAACTGAACCAAACCTATTAACAAATGAACTTAGTAGATGTTTTCAGAATTTCTATCCAACATCAAAATATGCATTATTTTCAGCTGTACATGGAACATTTTCTAAAATAGACCATATACCAGTCCACAGACCATGCTTAAGTAGATGCAAAAGAAAGGAAATTATCTGATGCATATTATCTGACCATAGTTCAATGAAACAGAAAATTAATGCAAAGGGAACCACAAAAGTTCCATAAAATATATCAATTAAATAAGATTTTCCTAAACAGCCAATGAATCATAGGTGAAATTAAGAAATTAATAGTATTTATAATTAAATGAGGGGCTGGGGAGATAGCTCAGTGGAATAAGTGCTTCCCTGGCAAGTCCAAGGGCCTGAGTTCAATCCTCATTTCCACCAAAAAAAAAATAATATCTACAATTAAATGAGAATTCAGATACAACATACCAGAACTTATGGGATGCAATGAAAGCAATTTTAAGAGGAAAATTTATAGTGGTGAATTCTCACATCAGGAAAACAGGATGAACACTATTGCATCTCAAGCTTCTAGAAAAGAGCAGGATTCATAAAGCTCATACAGGGGAGGAAAGTATGAAAATCAGAGCAGAAATTAACACAATAGAGACTAAGAAAAGAGTACAATTAATGGATTAAAGAATTGGTTTCTTGAAAGGACAAATAAAATTGATAAATCCTTAGCCAACCTTATCAAAAACAGGAAAGACTTCATGCAACTTCAACTTCATGCAATAAGGAATGAAAAGAGTGAAATCACTACAGACCCTGTGGAAATTCAGAAGATCATCAGTACCTACTTAGAAAATCTTTACTCTCATAAAATGGAAAACACAAAAGAACAAGTTCCTAGGTCCATTTAAATTACTAAAACTTAATGAAAAAGATATAAAAATACTGCATAATCCAGTATCAGTAATTGAGACTAAAATGTAATTAAAAACTTAGCGAGAAAGAAAAGCCCAGGACCTGTTGGATTTACAGCTAAATTCTACCAGAAAGAGGAGATCTGACACCAATACCCCTCAAACTCTTAAATGAAAAATGAAATTGAAGGGGAAGTAGTTCTCCCCATTCTTGTAGGTATTACTCTGGTACCAAAGTCAGAGAAAGAACCAAACCAAAAAAAGAACTACAGGCCAATCTCCCTAATTGTTGGGAGCACTAAACCTGGAAATTGATCCTTGTGGGAGGGCAAGATAAGGCCTCATTGCCTAAAGTAGTCAAGCTATCTGATCCTGAGGAAATCATCCTGCCTGGACCTTGTAGGCTATTTATTGCTAGGCAACTTTGTATAATGCAACTTTGTAAGAGTATAAATAAAGGCTCTTATTATTATTCAGGGAGTCCTTTCACCAACCAGGCAGAAAAATCACAACCTAACTCAGATTTTCATTCCTGTAGTGAAATCACTACAGACCCTGTGGAAATTCTGGAAATTCAGAGTATGAACTATTTTCTCTCCAGGTACAATGGATCACATTGAGAGATCAACAGATTCCCTACACCTAATGAATGTAGATGCAAAAATACTCAATAAGATACTAGCAAATAGAATGTAGCAAATTGTCAAGAAGATTATATACCATAACCAACCAGAAATGCAGGGATGGTTCAAATTGACAAATGTAATACAATAATAAATGTAATATACCATATGAAAGAGCCAAAGACAAAAATCACATTACCATTCCAATAGATACACAAAAAGCTTTTGACAAAGTCCAACACTCATGATTTTAAAAAGTACAGAATATCATAATAAATGGTCTTTACCTTAACCTAACAAAAGTCACCCATGATAAATCAACAGCCAACATCATACTAAATGGACAAAAACTGAAACCTTTCAGTCTAAAAGCAGGAAGAAGACAAAGATGTCCATAATCACAACTCCCATTTGATACAGTTCTGAAACATTAGCCAGAGCAATTAGACAAGCAAGAAATAGGGCAAAGGATATAGTTCTATGGTCCAGTGCTTGCCTGGCAAGGACAAGGTCCTCAGTTTTATTCCTAGTACTAAAAATGAAAGGACTAAGTGTATGAAATGAAAAAGTTAAATTATGAATATTCACAGATGACAAGATGCTTTAGATACAAGACCCCCAAAATTCCACCAAAACACTTCTGGATTTAATGACCAAAATCAGAAGCATTGGTAGATACAAAGTCAACACTCAAAAATCAATAGCATTACTATACACAAACGACAAACCTAGTGAGAGAAAAATTGGGGAAACCACACCCTTCATGATAACATACAAAAAGAAGGAAATGCTTAAGAGTATAATAAAACAAGTAAAAGATTACACATTGAAAACTAGTACTCTGAAAAAGGAAATAGAAGAGGATATCAGGATATGGAAAGAGATCCATTGTTCATGGATAACAACCAACATAGTAAAAATGGCCATAGTCACAAAATTGTTGCACAAATTTAATTCAGTCCTGATCAAAATACCATTAGTGTACATCACAGAGCTAGAGAAAACATTTCTAAAGTTAGTTCGGAACCAGTAAAAGCAATTCTGGGCAACAAAGGCAAGGTAGGAGGCATCATAATCCCTGACTTGAACTATATTACAAAGCTACTGTGATAAAATCAGAATAGTACTAGCACAAAGACCAGTGGAACAGATTTAGAAGATGAAAGAACACACACACACACACACACACACACACACACACACACACACATGCAGCCACCTTATCTTTGACAAAGGAGCCAAACATGTTCACAGTAATAAAGATTGTCTCTTTAATAAGTAGTGCTGGAATGGTGTTCCCCATCCTGAAGATTAAAACTAAGACCCATGTCTGTCATCATGTACTAAAAGTCAGAATGGGTCAAATATCTAAATACCAAAAGAAATAACTGAAAGAGAAAGTAGGTAGAAATTTCAAAGACATATCAAAATCTCTGTAGGCAGAGATTTGTGAACAAAATCCAAACTGCATGGGAAATACTACCAAAGAATTAACTGGGATTTTAGTTTATTAAAAAACCTTTTTACATCAAAAGAAACCAACCAATGAGAAGACAACCTAAAGAGAGGGCAAATTTATCCAATAATGCCTCAGACAAAAGTCTTACATCTACAACATATAAAGAATTGAAAAAAAGTAGAACCCTCAAATTAAAAAACCCAATGCAAATATAGGCATTTGAGATGAATACATAATTCTCAGATGAGTAAATAAACATAGCAAATAAATATATGAAAAGAAATGCTCAACATCATTGGTCATTCAAGAGATGCTAATTATCATTGAGATTCCACCTTATTCCAGGAAGAATGGCTATCATCAATAAATCAACCAATAACAAATGGAGGGGCTGTATCCAAAAAGAAACACTTCTTCACACGTGGTATGAGTGTAGACTGTACAACCTCTGTGGAAATCAGTGTGGAGATTCCTCAAAAAACTAGGATTAGGAGTCCCATTCCACCTAGCTATTGCCCTTCTGGGTATTTTCCCAGAATTAAAAGTAAAACCATAATGGTATATGTGTACCCATGTTTATAGGAGCACAATTTATAATAGCTAAATCTTGAAAACAACCCAAATAGCCATCAATAGAGAAATGGATTAAAAAAGATGATTTTTTTTTGTTTTTTATTTTTGGAACCAGAGATTGAACTCAGGCCCAGGGAAGCACTAATTCCACTGAGCCATCTCCCTGGCCCCTAAAACGATGGTATTTTGATACAGTGTAGTACGACTCAGCTATAAAAAAGGATGAAACTGAGACTTTTGTAGGTAAATGGGTATAATGAGACCATACTCATAAGTGAAATAAATCAGACTTGCATGTACTGTATTGTCTTCCTAACATAAAAAGATAAAAGAGGAAATAAGATCCAAAATGTGAAGTAGGTACTATGAAATGGGAAGAAACTATTTAAAAGAGAAACTGGGATGGGGAAAGGATAAAAAAAGAAGGCAAAAGACATATGTGTGTGTGTGTGTGTGTGTGTGTGTGTGTGTGTGTGTGTATGAGTTAAGATAGCTATACTACTCATTTCTATTAGTTCATTGAAAATAAAGGTTTGTACGTTTGTACTTATATATTTTGATAAATTTTTCATGCCTGTATCTTGTAATTTGTGCAACTATGACGCTAATAAGCATCATATTGCCATTGGTAGTCTATCTTGTTTTGAAATACTGTATCAGTATTTTTACTGTTTTTATCTTCAAAAAAGGGATTAAAAGATTTTGTCTGTAATATGATTCATATATTTTACCCAGCCTATCATCTAATTTCTGAATTTATATTTGGCATACAGAAAAATTTTCATTAGCTTTATTTCACATTAAAGTGGACCAGTGTTAAATGTACCAAGGGATGGGTTTTTAAACCTGGTAACATACATGTAACTAGCACCCCATAATGATATAGAGCCATTCAAGTATCTCCCACTCTCATGTGCTAACTTGCAGCCCTTGCAGACCACTGATCTTTTTCTTTACCTTTCTTGAAATTTCATGTAAATAGGATTTTGCGAGATGCAATCTTTTGTGCATATCTTCTTTCATTTAACATAATACTTTAAGATCTATTACATGTCACTGTTTATTATGTTATTGTGTTTCTTTATTTTAAAAAGAGCTTAATCGTGTTCCATTGCATGGATAGTTCTGAGTTTGTTTATTCATTCACCATCAGATGTGTAATTAGGTAGTTTTAGCTAATATGAATAAAAGGCTATGGTAATTTGAATACCTATTTTTATGTAAATGTGTTTTTCTTTTTTTTGGAAACATGGCAAGGAATGGGAATACTGGATGACAGAGTAAGTGTATGTTTGACCTAACAATAAACTTATAAATTATTTTCAAAGTGATTGTATCATTTTGCATTTCAGTCATTAGTAATAGTAAGCTCCACCTGCTCCACATCCTCTCCAACATTTGGGTTATCATTCTAGTTATTTTTAGCCATTTTTCCCCATTGGGGTACAGTGGTGTCTTCTTGTGGCTTCAGTTTGCATTTCTCTAATGACTAATGATGAATATACTTGTATCTTGTTAGATAATCTCTTCAAATATTCTCTTTGTTTTTCTAGTTGAGCTTTAAGGGATCTTTATATCATTATTCTGATACTTTCTGCTACTCTGTGAGTTAGCTGTTACATTTTTACATGTCTTTTTTATGTACTTGGTACAAGGTCTCACTGTGCAGCTCAGACTCATAGTGATCCTCCTGTTTCAGCCTCCCCAGTGGTGCCATCATGCTGGGTCTTGGTGGCCAGCTTAGCTCACCTGAAGTGGGGCCAGCATGGCATGTAGTACTGGAGGTCAAACCTGAGTTCTTATGCTTGCCTAGATAGGTACTTGGACCACAGAGCTATCTCCATGGCCCAACAATATCTTTTAAGAATAAAGATTTTTAAATTTTATGAAAACCATCTGAAATGTTTCCTGTTTTCATGTCTTTTGAAGTAATATGTCTATAACAAAAATCAATAAAGTTTTTTCCTATATTTTTTCAGGAGAAATGTTGGTCCTTGCATTTAGATTTAAGGTATATTTGAAATTAATAGTTAAATTAAAAAGTTACTAAACAACATATATTGACATTATTTCTTTTTTCTATTAAAACTATATCTTGATATTGTGTATGTGCATGAAAATTTTTAGAAAACTATATATATATGACAAAATAGTCTCTTTACACTTAGATTACCAGTAGCTGAAATAAAGTTAATTTTCTTTTTGTTCGGAAGATAACCTTTAAGAGTCCACTTCCAAAATTTTTTTTAAATTAAAATTTTAGAAGACCTGCAAGCTCCCTGGGGATTCCTTGCTGTGAATCCCTATGGAAAGACTGAAGAAGTTGGAGTCTGATGTTCATAGGCCATGGCAGCCACAAAAGATGGGCTCACCCCAGCAGATACAAGCGTGCAAGCACTGATTGAATACTTCCTTCTACTTTTTGTTCCATATGAGCTTCACGCCTATGAGATGGGTGGGTCTCCCCTTCCGCAGTTTGCTGTCTACACGCCAGTCATCTCTGGAAACATCCACAGACACATATCAAAGGGCGCTCATATCCTAGGTGTTTTCTCAATCTAAGTCGATAATCAAGAGTAACTGTGTCAATGAGAAAATGACATAAAAAGATTTCAGTATTTTGAAAGGTACATAAAGGGAAATTGGAATCATAATCATATTCTATAAAACTTTCTATAATTGTGGCATCCACCAAATATGTACAGCCAGAAGTGTGCTCGATGCCACCAGAAAAACATTATGAATGTGTTAGAAATGAATTCCCCCCAGAGAAAAAGTCAAGAAGTGCATGTTCTATTGGTGATATTCCTAATTCTGAATTTTATTTGATTCTATGTGATTGAACATAATTTCTATAAAAAAAAATAAAAGGTGCCTGAGAAGAAATGCATGATCAGTTAAAATTATTATTTGGTTTTCTTCCTCCTCTTTGGATTGCAGCCAAAACTTAGACATTCAGAAAAATAGGTACATACAAGATTTGATCAAATGTATAAATTGATATCTTAAAACATGTAAGTAACAGACATAAAAATAAAATAAAACATGTGTTACACATTGCCATGACTTATCCTCAAAATATTCCTAATCACTTTAAACATACTTGTCCCACTGCTCTTCCCATTTTCTGAAGCAGTTCTGGAAGTCCTCTTTTGTGTTTTTATGAATTGTGATTGTTTAAAAAAATACAGTGAGAGCCAGGAATGTAGCTCAGTAGCATAAACACCTGCCTGGCAATTGCAAGGCCCTGAGTTAGATTCCTGTTTTATTTTTTTTTAAATTTTTTAAAATAATTTTATTGAGAAACAAATAGCAATGAGACAGTTTCAAAACCAATTAGTAGGACAATTTCAATAGTTAATGCATTGCATATTGTCTTAGTAGTTATTCATTCTACAAGATGCAAACATAATATCCTGTCCACAAACACTATTAGAACAAATCTTTCTATTTATTCAATGAAGAGAATGTAGCTGTATATTTATCCTATTTTGAATATACAGGTACAAAATTGTTGTTCATTTGTATCCCTTTTTTGTTTAGTTTTGTCAGAGAAGGGTATTTCATTGTCATTGAAATATTATAGGTGCGTGAATTCAGCAAAATATTCCAATATAGTCCAGTAGTCCACAATAGTAGTGGGTTATCTGTAAGGCTGACAATGTCAGAAGTTGTTGACTTTAGCCTTTTACAGCTCAGCATATTAATTTGGCTTTGCTTTTTATACTTTGTTTTTATATTTTTCTGCTAGGTGGTTAAGACCAAGATAAATCAAGACCTATATAACAAAAAATGAAACTTTTATATTCAACAAGGTCAGTCAAATCCCCTCAGGACTTACCTTAAACACTGTACAGCATTTTGTGGATCTTTGGTCAGTGTCAGCCATGTGAATGAGTCATGGCCATTGCTTTACCAATTTGCTCTCTGTGAAAGCCTGAGAGAATGTTTTCTCTCCAGGTGATTCTCTGTATACACACTGTACATCAATGAACACTTTCTTCTATGGCCTGATAATCTCCTTGGTCAGAAAATGTGGGACACCACTGAGTTACATGATGTTACAGTACAGTTTCTCCTATGTCCTGAGTCTTCACTGACCTTGAAAGGCTAGGGCCAAAATGTTGGCTGTCCTTGCATCACTTCTTTTTCTCTAATTTTTAACCTGAAAACTTAGGTTGTGAGCCCTCCAAAAGAGAAGCTTATTTTTATTACCCTGCAACATAGGCAGTTGAACTTAACCTCATTATCTATCTGAATATCAAACATCTTAGTCATAATGTGGAACAGGTGGGCTAATCAATCAATGCTTGGTAGATTCCTGTTTTAAAAAATACAGTGAATGTTGATGCCTAGTACTTCCAAAAACAAAATCGGACTCATAAAAACCGTAGTATGCCCTCATCCAATTTATTCACCAAATCTGGCACTGTGAAACTTCTGTCTTCCCAAATCAAAATGATCACTAAAAGTAACATTTTTAGTCAATTCAAGACAGCAAGGCAGCCATGCCAGCCATAAAGAGAACCTTCAGAACATATCAGAAAGGGGCAAGAATAATGGAATAAGTATGTTAAAATCAAGAGGGACTATTCTGAGGGAGACTAACGGCAATGTGTTTTTACTGTAAAATTTTTCTGAAGGTTTAAACATTTATTGTCATTTCTTATAATACATTATTTGGCTAAGGTTGACAATGAACTTTGTATCAGAGGTTACAGTGTAATTGCTGTCATGAAAAGTTTAGCTCATAGTAGATGTGTTCGATGTTCCCTATCAGTGGGATAGAAGTGCACACCAAAGAGAGGTACTTATTTGCTATTACAATAGACTGCCTTTTTCAAGAGAGGCTACAGTTTTTACTAGAATTTGGTTTTGCTTTATAAGCATATGGTCATGAAATGAGGAAAATAACTTGTATTTTTAAATATGGAGATTTTAAAAACTTAGAGTTAGGTTTAACTTCTATTAATCACATGAGTATTGGGAAATGATATGCCTAAATTCTTTATCTATATGGAAGGCCCACCACATAGCTCAGCAGATTAAAGTGCCTGCTTAGGCAGACACTGGAGTTTGGTTCCCCTGCCCCAGGGCGCACTGAGATGGCAACTGAGACTGGGCATGGTGGCGCATGCCTGTAATCCCAGCAGTTGGGAGGCTGTGAAGAGGAGGATCACTCCAAGTCTGATCTACGCAGTGAGACCCTGTACATCCTGTATACCCTGTCCTAAAAAAACTAACTAAATAAATAAATAAATAAAAAGTAAAGAATTCTTCATCTATAAGACAAAGATAATACCTTGTCTTGTTCTCATGAAAAGGAAACCAGGGGATATATGTTACTACCCCAAGTGGTAAAAGCTGATGCTCAGTCACTGGAAGGCACTTGTAGGGCTGTGGCCAAGCCATTGTCCTCTTGTAGGATGCAGAGGTGTGGCTTCTAGGAAAGCTATTGGCACACGCACTTTAAATAGCATTAACTTTGGGAACAAGAGTGAGATTTCCAGTAACTTAAAATTTTCATAAGGAAAAACATGTATTAATTCCAGGCACTACTTGATCAATACCTTTGTGATATAAAAGAAGTCACATCTGTTTTTGAAAATTACTTGAATCAGGAGTTACTTAGTTACATTTCATTTCAATTAGCATTATTAACTATGAGTTGTATTTGTAATGTCTTCCACTACCCTTCAGGTATCTTAGGTACTTTTGTAGACAGCATGACTTCTGTCAGTTTCCTGGGTACCATTTACTGTACTGCCAACCTTCTGTCCTTGACTAAATGATATGGCCAATTAGTGCAGTGGCCAGTGGGTACCATTAAGTGTCTCCATCTATTTAATTATCATTTGCCCTCTGGTTTCCTTGGGAGAGTTAATAATGCCCAAACTATTGGGAGCATTTTACCACCATAGAACAAAACAAAAAGGTGTTTCTTTAAACATACAATCTGCATATTGTAGGCAAACAGGGAGGATATGGTTAGTTGTATAGCAGATGACCCTGATAGAATGTACAGAGGCATAAAGATGACATTTATGTTTGGTTTAGCATTTTGGTAGAAATCACTTTAATTTCTCACTGGCATATAAGAAGCTCTGATTTCTGTTGTCAAGAAAATAAACTTCCATTCTGCTACTCTCTTAACTCACCCCCTGGGCCTTCATTTTGCATCAGAATTTGAGGGAACAGGCTCACTACTTTGCATTTTAGTTAATTCTGTGACTTCATTGTATCCTTATCCCTGAGCTATTAAATTGTTCAAAAATAAATATTGCATTACTTATTGAATATGTAACATGTGTCTCATTTGCTTACATTTATAACAAAAGGTAATTAGTATTTACATAATACTTTGAAAGTATCTCAGAATGGCTGTTATTAATAAGTCGTCACATACATAACTGGGACCAATGGACAAGAAGAAAATAAAATTTGAATTTTTTGTTGAAATGTATAGGCTCAGAATGAGATAAAACTACATGTGTACATTTGTGGTAAACACATGTCCCAAACAATAGGATTGAAAAATTAATTGACTAAAATTAAGGCCGCATACTGAGCCAGGCTAAGGTTTCAGGGAAATCTGGGATGTGTTCCCACTCCCTGGACTTCTATGAAGAGGTTCTTGGAGAAGCAGCAGTGGGCTCTAGAAAATTTCTGCCCCCAGAGAAAAGGCTTCTACTCGGAGCTCCTGGGGCTTTCCACCCGGACAGCTAGCTTTGGCAGCTTTGAGGAGTCCAGCAGAGGTCACTAATTCAAGGGAGATTGGCCTCTTGGGGTCAAGTGGAGATGATGGGCAGTGTTCATAAGCTGATCTGTCCTTGCCCATGGGGAGCGGAGGGTAACTAATATCAGAGTACTTAGACTGGAAGGGTCAGGATCTAGTTCTTCCAGGAGAGGGTGGCCCCATTAGCTTTCACAAGTGTGGGAAAGCTGTCACACCATGTGATTCCCCTAAAAGATGTATGTATGGAGTCGGGAATTGCAGTATTACCCTTGCTTCCTCAGAGGAAGGGGGCTTCACCTCGGAAGCCCTCATCTCTCTGCACACATCCTGGCTCCCACGGATCCCTGACCCCATTCTCTTCCTATCCCCAGGGCCAGGATCCGATTTACCCCTATCTTCAGGCAGCCACTTCTGGAGACTGAGAGTTTGAAGGGTTTAACCCAGCCGCAGCGGCAGGCGCGGGGAGGAGAAGAGGGGCGCAGCGCGGTGGGTGCGCCCTGCCTACAAGGGCGGAGGCGCCGGGGCGCGCGCGGAGGAGAAGGAGGGAGCGGGGAGGGCGTGTGAGTGTGAGACAAGAAAAGGGAGCGCGCCGCCGCCGCCCTCCTCAGGAGAAGGCTGGAGAGAGCCCGTGCGGAGCGCCGCGTTTCAATGAGGACCGGCCCAGGCGCAGCCCTGCTCTAGCGACTTCAGCCTAGACGCCCGTGCGCCCGCAGCCGCCGCCCCCAGCCCGCAGCCCGCAGCCCGCAGCCCCGCGGCCGGGCCGCGCCCAGCCCCGCGAACGCAGCGCCAGGAGGCGGCCGAGGGAGGCCACAAAGACCCCGGCGGCGACTCTCCGCGGACCGGTGCGTGGTTTTCCTTGGCTTGGGGAAGGGAGCCGAGAGGAGGTCTGGTCGGGTCCCGCACAGCTCCCCGTCCGCAGCCGGGAAAAGCCCAGGACAGGGCGGATGCCAGCTCTTGGCGACCGCCCACCCGCCCGCCGTTCCTCGAAGGCGGCTGCCCTGCCTCGGCCCAGCCGGGGACGTTCCCTGCGGGCGACCCCGCGGCTCCTGGCACCTGCCTCTTTTGTCTGGTGCCAAAGGGCTTTAAAAGGGAAGTCGGGCGGGAGCTCCCTTCCCAAAGGCGCTTGGTCAGGCTCTCGGTGTGGATGGAGAGCCGGACGGAGGAGTGGGAGCGGTGCAGATCATTGTCAGAACTGGCTGAGGAGCCCGGACCAAGTCCGCGCCGGGAAGGAGTGGCCAGGCCAGGCCTTTTATTGTGTGTGTGCTTTCCGTGGGCCCCGGAGGATGGTGTGTGCCTGAGGAAGGAGCCTGTGTGCTTGAGGGTGGCTGAGGTGTGGGTGCTGCGAGCACATTTTTAGGGTCTCAAGTTCCTCTGGGGACAGCCAGGCTGCCTCGTGTACGAATTAGAACCTGCAGTGCTGAAGGCATGTGGAGAGGAAATGGCATTTTTCCCCCTAGTGGGAGCGCATGCACAGCCCCGCACCACCCCACAAAAGACACTGCTTTTGAAAACCAGGTTTGAGTGGAACTGCTGCTATGTCTGGCTAAGAGGTGCTTGTGGGCGAGGGAGCAGTGAGAAATTTCATTCAAACCGGCTCTCTGCCGCACCTGTGAATGTGTGTCCAGGCTACGGTGCACACGCACACGCGTAGCCTGCACACTGCAGAGTGTTCATGAATAAGTGTCATGACTGTTCCTAAATATATCACCTTTCAACGGGAAAGGAAAGTAGGGCAGCGTTTTAAGTCTGAACTGTCACATGAATGGAGGTCAGGAGGGATGCTGAGAGGTCATATGTAGGAAAATTATGAAAGGCATGCACACAGATCATTTTTACCTTTGTGGTGGTGCACGCGATCACAAGCTATGTGTGTGCCTTTTACCCCGTGCCTGTCCATCCAGCGGAATCCTAACTCCACTGCTAAAATATACTGTGGGACTTCCAGGTCCAGCGTCTACTCTATTTAAATGTGATAGTGTTCATACCAACTGCTTTCCTGGTGTGTGTGTGTGTGTGTGTGTGTGTGTGTGTGTGTGTGTGTGTTTGAAGATTTCTGAAACAGGAATCGGTGTGCTTATCTAGAGAATGATGAACACAGAGATTTCTCAAAATGGTGAGAAATCCCACAAAGAACAATCGAGGATGTTGGCTTCCTGACGTGGCCAGTGTTTATAGGAAAATCTCTGATGACAGCATCTACCTCCTTTCCTGCCAGCATCTGTGGTCTCTGTTGCCAGATCAATGTGGTTACTGTTAGTGCCACCGTACATGTGGCTCTGGACATGGGTCTTTGTGTCCTGCCGGTTACCCAGGTGAAATGTGTATGTCTTCTTCAGGAGCTCCTGGTTCCTACATGTGACTAAAGCAGGTAGAAGCTGAGCCAGAAAGGCGAGGCAAAAGAGCACCTGTTTGGATGCCACACATAATTACCAGAACCTTAGAATGTGTAGTGGTTTCTGACTTCATTCAGTGGTAGCTTCATTTTGACAATGACTTCATTTTGAGTGTGGTTTCGCTTTGTTAGCAACATTACTGCTTACCTTTGGGTGGGCTCAGTGAAGGGCGGTAAAAGATCTGGTTCCTGCCTTGAGAGAACACATGATCTAGTTTGAGGAAATATGCAAATAAAAAAATAAGCTTCCCACAATTTATTCATTTATTTATTATTCTGAGATGAATCTGTTTGTGTTATCCAGTTGGATCTTGTATTCCTGGGCTCAAATGATCCTCCTGCCTTAGTCTCCCAAGAGCTGCAGCTATGAGTTAATGCCATTATCCCAGCTTAACTTTTCTTTATTTTAAAGTTTCCTTTCTTTTTTCTTTTCCTCCTCCTCTGATGCCCCTTTCTTTTTGGATCTTGCTCCTAAAGCCTATTCCCTCTAGATAGTTCAATCATTTGCAAAACTCCTTGGCCTTTTGCAAACTGTGAATTGCCAGTACACCTTGGAAGTGGGTGTGTATGCTGTTTGGTACCACAACCAAACCTTTATCCCTTTTTATTTTCTTTTAGCATACATTAGTCTGGGAGAAAATCCCTAGGGTTAAAGAATGACCACTGCCTTTAAAAAGAAGATAATTCCCTTCAAAAGTCAATTTGTCACCTCTAGAGTTTTTGAAGAGGCTAGTGAGTGGACTTGAGCATTAACAGAATCCTCCAGCTTGTCCATAGGCACTCGCATCTTTTGGAAGACAATTGCTTACTTTAAAAATACACAAACAAAGTGGGAGCTGTTACTCATATCATGAGCAAACTATTGCTTCTGTTATACAGTGAATGCCTACAGGACAAGGTATCAAGTGATACTTGATTTAAAGTTATCTAACTTCAAAGTTCAGTGAAATCAGGTTACAGCTTTTTAAGAACAATATGAAATTAGACTATGCTTAGTTACTATTATTAAGATGTATACAGGAGGTAGTTTTCACAGGTACTTAGAGAAAAAAATACACTCATAATTGTTGCAGGTTTCAGTCCTATGGTATTTCTTCAGGTTTCTCAGTGAAGTTGACACTAGAATCATGGACATATAAAAATATTAGAAGCCTGGTAGCTCCTACCTCCTCTTTGTGTAAATGAAGATCTTGAAGGAGGTGACCTGGCGAGGTCACTGAGCTGGTTAGGAATGGGGACTTAAAAATACCTTACATACTGGTGACGGTCCGGTGTCATGAGAGCACAAGATCTAGAGCACCCAGCTCTGGACTGAATAAATCTGGATTCTCTAATCCTAGCTCCCTCAGTTCCATGGTTGGAACTCCATCTTCAGTCTTGATAATATTAATTACATTTTAGAATCATGTGAGGTTTGGATGAGGTTTTTCTTTTAGTATAGTATATAACTGTTGACAACAAATATAAAGAGCATCTTAGATGTTCTATAAAAATTACTTTATTTTATTTTATTCATTCTAGGAGTGCCAAATCTCTAATCATGTTTCTGAATAAAATTTATTTTTCAACAGAGACATAAAAGTGTCCAATGGACCAGAGGCCAGTTTACAGGCAGTCAAGGAAATATCAGAGAGACTTAGTGGTACATCTGGTGAGTTTGGGCTGCTTTTAAAAAATGGCAGCATCATCCATATGGTAGAATTTGGGGAGTACCATTAGAGTCTTGCCTCAAATTTTCCACTTTGCTTATATTCTACTTCATTGTGCCTGACATTGTGTCATTAAAATCTTTACTTTGGATGCTGACATCTTTCCACCTGCTAGATTGTACTGTTAAAACATGGGTCCACTTGCAAGGAACAACCTATGCCAATGAACTCCTTAGCAAGAGTGACTGATGCCTGAGGCAGTGTGCTGATAATGAGACCTTGAATCTCTGCTCATCAAAGTTTGGGATAGAGAAGGTGAAGTGAGGACTGTGGAGGTACAGGTGTCCTTTTAGCAGGTCATGGGATGGGAATTAGGATTGTGCAGGTGCCTCTCTTGCCAGCAGGGAAGATCTGCACCTGTAAATTGTTGTTTTTTTTTTTTTTGTGCCATTTTATTAATAAAGCAAAGTGTATTAATTTTAAAAAATTAGTATTTGTCACATGCCAGAAACTACCCTGAGTACTTCATGTGCTTTGACTTATTTTGCAGTATTAGTGATGAGATAGATACTGTTCTCATTTCCAAATTGACTTGGAGATGTCGATGGGTTGAGTGTATTGCTGAAAGGAATGCAAGTAGCATAGGGTCAGGTCTGGATCTACAGCTTGAAGCCCCGATTTCCTCAACCACAAGGCTAGAGAGCCTTAGGTGGAAGGAAAGGCAAAGCCAGCCAAAATAGTACATTTCTTTCTTTATCTTCCTCATTGACCTCCTCCTGATCTGTCTTTTGTTATCTTTAAAGGCCAACTAATGGAAGCATTAAATGTAAGTACGTGAGTGAAGGTGAATTCACTTTTTTAAACATTGAATATGTTCTTATTTGGGGTGGTTTTCCTTAAATTGGTAGAACCTATGCATTGGTTTAATTGGCTCTGCCTCTAGCCAGGAGGAGCATATGCTATGTGGAACTTTCACTGTCTGGCTGTTACACACTGCCTGCCCTCAGTCTACCTTGGCATGCTGTATGTCTTTAGCTGTGTGGTAAGAAAGCTTATTTTCTCTCTGCTATAGTATTAGCACATTGTCCTGCAGAAAACCGTGAACTTTGGACTTAGGCAAACTTGGAAGGGAGTTACTGGTTGAAGCATTTCTCAGCTGTATTACTTGGAAAATTTTTCTGTGCCTCTGTTTCTCCATTTGCAAATAGAGACAATAGTCTTTTGAAAGAGTGTTGTGACTATCCCCTAATAGGTAGTAGGCGCAGAGTGTGTAGGTGCTGTTTCTTGTAGTTGAGTAGTATGCTATTTCTGCTGGCATCTGCCTCTCCCATTTCTTCCTTGTCCTCCTCCTCTTTCTCTCCTGCTTTAATGTGATAACTCACAATAAATAGATCATCTCGACTATAGCAATATTTCCACCCAGTTGCTGCCAAGCAGAGTTTTGTGAACCACCGTCTTCCAATAACCTCAGGCTCTGTGTCTCTTGTCTCTGGTGCCCGGTAGGTGCCAACTGCAGTCCATCATGTCCTTCGGCAGAGACATGGAGCTGGAGCATTTCGACGAGCGTGACAAGGCGCAGAGGTACAGCAGGGGGTCGCGGGTGAACGGTCTGCCCAGTCCCACGCACAGCGCCCACTGCAGCTTCTACCGCACGCGCACGCTGCAGACACTCAGCTCTGAGAAGAAGGCCAAGAAGGTTCGCTTCTATCGGAATGGAGATCGATATTTCAAAGGGATTGTGTATGCCATCTCCCCAGACCGCTTCCGATCTTTTGAGGCTCTGCTTGCTGATTTGACCCGAACTCTGTCAGATAATGTGAATTTGCCCCAGGGAGTGAGAACAATCTACACCATTGATGGGCTTAAGAAGATTTCCAGCCTGGACCAACTGGTAGAAGGTGAGGCCCAGAAAACCTCTGGTTCCACTTTCAAATTTAACATTGGGCTTTATGTTCATGGTTAGGCTCATGGTTTGGAACCTCATCGTTCCACTTTTTGAGTTTTGCTGTATTATAGTGTGAAGAAAATTAATGGGTTAGATCCTTGGTCTATTATAAATGGCAGAAGGGAGAAGTGTCTAATTCTACAAGATTTTCTATTTTCTTTCTCACATCTGTGCAACATTAATTTTAAAAGTTCATTTTTTATATCTTCAATTGTATAGTTAACATTCATTTCTAAATGCAAATTGAACTTTTGCTATCACAGTGTCCAAAAGTACTTGAACTGAAGATGACTAATGAATCATAAAATTTGAGAGTTTGAAAGGAACCTTAGATAGCATCAAACTCATTAATTTTATCATTGGAGACTGGAGACTAGAAAATTCAACTGACACATCTGAGATTATGTGGTAGTTTAGTGGTGACAACTGGACCAAACATGAGAGTTTCTGACAACTTTTCATTGTGATGTGTGTGTGTGTTTTGTTTCTCTGGTAGTACTTGGAATTTAAACAAGGGCCTTGGTACTGAGCTACACCCCCAACCCTTTTTTGTTTTGAGATAGGGTCTTGCTAATTTGCCAGGCTGGGCTCAAACTTGTGACCCTCAGACTCCCAGAGAGTACTGGGGTTATAGGTCTATGCCCATGCCCAGTGCTGCTTCCTTTTAAATTAAAAGAATTATTGTTGCCCTATAATGTTTGAGAATCTTAAGAAATTATTCTATACTTCAATAAAACAAAAATTAAAAAGTAAAATAAAATTATTCTGTTCAGATTATCCTTAAGGTCCAATTCACATCAATAGTAATTAACAATTTTAGATATTTAATATGATGCTAGGACTGTGTAGGTCATGGGTGAGGCCTGTTGTCTCATACAAGCAGAATTGGTGGCCTGCTCTGGATTGTGCTTGCCTGTGGATGAACTCTGAACAATTTATAAAGCCTCTCCTTGTTTAGAAATAATAATGAAATTAAAATGGTTTCAAGAGAAATAACTAATACTAAGTTAAGGTATAAGGGAAAATGATGGATCCCTGTTGGAGAGCAGGTTTTTCTGAGAATAAAGTCTTGAAGGCCATGATGAAGTAGAAAGAATAAAGGAGTACGGGAAAGGAAAGCTTGGTCCAGTCCTGGAGGTCTTAATGTTGCCCTGAATTCACCTTTACTTCTGCAGTCTCTTCTCAGGCCCTCCCGTCTTCCTAGGTCCTGGAAAACTGGCATGCAATCCCCTAATCCCCTCTCTTAGAGTTTGTGGTTGCCTTTTCTGACTGAACACTGGCCAGGCCCTCTTATTTTTCTTTGGAGCCACTTTGTGAGTGTGGTTCAAGGCTCAGGGCTCTCTCTCTTTCCTCCTCTTTATTTCTTGGCAGGAATCCCAGTCCTGTTACAGTGGGACAGGACTTGAGTTGGTGTGGAGGAGCCTGGGCTTACTGTGTCTATTTTAGGGGAATTCACATCTTTCCCATGACTTACCACCCTATCAAGGCAAGACTTGGCCTTTTTCCTTCTAATCAGATGATGATACTTCAAGTAAATTTAAATGGAGGAAAGTCTTTTAGTATAAGCTTTGATTTTTATTCTGTCTTTTGCATGACATTGGCAAGTACAAGGATAAATAGAACATGAGGTGGCCTAGTCCAGGGGATCTGAACAAAGATCAAACCCAACGTTTGATACATGGCCTTGACTAAGTGGAGGGATGGTTTTGTGGGGAAATGCACATGACCTCAAAGCATGTCCTAAGGCAGCTGGGGGGCCACCACACCGCATTCTGTTCTCAGATCATTGGTGCAGCATCTAACCAGGAAGAGGTTCTTCAATTTGCTACTGAGGACTGATCTTTACTAAACAGAGGACAAGGAAATTCCTTTGACTCCTGTCTTCCAAGAAGAAAAAATATAGGCAGTGGATGAGGAGGAGTCCTTATGTAGGGACCAGCAAAATCATGACTTGCTTGCCTCCATCTTTTTCACCTCTGTATTTTTCCACAACATAATGTCTGTTGAGATATGGCTGTCTTGATGGAAGATGATAAGAGCATGTGCCAAGCGCTGTTGGAAGTCCCTTGAGTTTTGGAATTCATGTGCTTCCCACAGTAATACTAAGAGTTATGTACAGTACTCATCCTTGTGCTATACTGGCATGAGAGAAATGAGAGCAGTGTGCCCAAGGATCTGCTCAGAGTCACACAGAAAAATGATGACATGAGGATTGAGACTCAGGAAGACAGTGCCCAGAGCTGAAATTCATAATTGCCACTAAGATGCCACATGCTATGAATTCAGCTCCTTTGAAAGATAATTTCAGGTTTGTTTTAATACTGTGAATTTTTCTTTTATATAGTAGCATAGCAGGTACTTTAGTGGAAAGTTAACTGCATACCATAAACTGTTCCTGTTCCTGTTAGTGTTTAAATGAAATATTATTGCATTAGCTACTTCTTGAAAATAAGTGTTTTTATTGTTTATTAATTCTAGGGATGAAAGATGCTGTTCACAGAAAGACTAGTCTTTTGCCTTCAAATACATTTTTCCAAGTAACTGCAGATCAAATATTCTGTATTGGAATATTAATTTTTTGAAAAAATAAACCTTTTTATTGAAGGGTGAGAAATTAAATACACTGTGAGTTCACATATTGGCTGCTTGTATTTTTTTTTGAATTTTCAGTTAAAACAGACTTTTTTAAAACTTATAACACTGACAATTAGCATGCAGCTGCGTGTAGTGTTTAAATAGCTGGAAATTCATTTAGATTTGTTTTTTTGTCAATTGCATTTTTGCTTAGTCTGTTAAAATGCAAATCATTGCTTCGCATTCATCATTAAGCTTCTAGCTCTCACTTTCCATACTAATTTTATGTAAACGTCAATGCATGTTATTAGCTTTTGGTTTTCTCTTTCAATATGATGATGTTTGAGGTTTAAATTAAATCCCTGTAGTGGGTGTACTTATAAGTGTATTTGGCTTGTCATTTTCTTAAGTTTGTTCTTTCTTTCTAGAAATTCCAAGTTACAATGAAATGTGAATTTATTTATAAGTCTTTTAGAATTTCACTGTTTGATTATTATAAACTGATTATTATGCGTAAGTGTAGGTTAAGGATGTTAGTAGAGATGTCTCTGAGCCCAAGTTATATAATACATAAGGGTATCCATGTGCATGTATGATTGTATGTATGTTTACTATGTCTACACATATGTGTACACACACACGTACACAACATGCATAGGAGCAAAGGTGACACTCTTTGTTATTTTCCTTTAAAATGGCCTCAGTGTTTTGTTTTTTTTTAAATCATGACGCTTAATGAAGAAAGCTGAACTGTGGACCTATTTCTGCAAATGATCCACCTTGAGACTTGACCTCATTGCCCCCAGTCTCCTACCGCTTACAGTGTGCTGTGGGGTGCACACATTGTGATACATGATGGCACCCCGTCAACTCTTAGGAGAAGGATGTGTAGTGTGACTTGAGCATTGATTGACTGATGGTTGAGTTTTTCATTTTTTTAGCATCTTAAGTGATGGTAGGTATGAGAGGGCTAAATAAACACTTTCTTATTTAGGAAAAGCTTTAGACATCACATCTAGTTTTTTTGAGCCTTGGTCTCACTAAGGTTCCTAGGCTGGGCTCAAACTTGCCATCCTCTTGCTTCAAACTCCTAGAGTGCTAAAATTATAGGCATGCACCATCATACCCAGCTAGTCTTGTCATCTTACATTTATATTTAGACTGCAATTACTTTTGCTTAATTCTATGAGAAGAAAGATTGGTAGTAACAGTGTTTGGACAGGATAACCTGTCAGCTTCTTGTACTATGGATAACCACTAGGAAGATAACAATGTAAAATGTATTAATTTTTGAAACTGTCCTATAAAAAAAAAGAACTAATAGTGTTTGGACAGGATATCATGTCTGCATCTTGTACTATGAATAACCACTGTGAAGACAATAGTATGCAAGGTATTAATTATTGAAACTGTCCTATTAATCGGTTTTGAAACCATTTCTCAATAAAATTAATTAAAAAACAAACAAACATACATTTAAAAGTTTGTTCATCACATCTGAAATATTAGGAATGAATGTCTCTTCTTCCTTGGTTATCATATGTGCCATGACCACCCCAGCCCTCCTGAGAAGCTGCCTCATTTCAATGCTGCATTGTAAAAGCATTGTCCAAGTCAGCCCTGCAATTCACTTCTCATGAAGAGCCTCACTTTGCCGCAAAGTTAGGGAACCGCCTACTAGGGCTCCTGGATTACCTGTCTCGGCAGTCTGCCTGTTTTCTTTTCTTCTTCTTCTTCTTTTAAATGTGGCTTCCTCTCCTTTCTTTTTCTAACTTGCCAGCTTCCTTTATACCTCTCTCTGGTGCATAAATTTTTTAAAAATTGTTTTTAAATAGCTGTAACCATACTCTACCTAAAATTCTTCAGAGGCAACTAGCTTACTACTTTTTTATTAGCGATCTCTCAGTGATACTGCTATGTGTTAAACATAAACATATCCCCTCAGAAAGTCACTCCTTTCGGTGTTGAAAGTTCTGAACCTTGCTTCAGAACTTTTATTATGTTGGGAACCTTTCATACTTATCCCCAAATCTCTGTGTTGAAATGTGGTGGTGGGGCCCTTGGTAAATAGATCCTGAAATAGGTATGAAAGGTTCCCAGATAAAAAGCTTTGGTATAGGCACATCTAGAGCTACCGTTTAGTGACTTTATATTATTCCTTTTCACAAACGTATAACTTATTTAAGAAGTCTTCTATTTATGGGCTTATAGGATATGCCCAACCCTCTGTTATTAAAAATAATTTATACATTTGGATATATGTTTTCCAGGCATGTAGGGGACTATCTTTAGAATAAAATTTATAGAAATAGCATTTTTGGGTAGAGAGAAGTATTGAAAATTTCTTCTCCATAAAGTTGGTAACAGGGCAAAAAGGTGATAATTATGAGAGTGGTTGATTCTCTGCCTGCAAAAGATGGTGTGATATCAAATTTCACCAGCTTATTAGGAAAACAATGTGTATCTCATTAGAGTTTTAATTTTCACATATTAGTTTCTTTCTTTTCTTTTCTTTTTTCTTTTCTCTCTCTCTCTCTCTCTCTCTCTCTCTCTCTCTCTCTCTCTCTCTCTCTCTCTCTCTCTTTCTTTCTTGTATCAAGGGTCTTGCACTTGCCAGATAAGTGCTGAAGCCACCGAGCTATCTGTCCAGCCCCTTTAGTAGTTTTCTACAGACTGTTTCTCTATACTGTTTTGTCATTTTTCTACCAGTTTGGAGTACTTTTTTATTGACATGTAGGGTTGCTTTTCTGTTTTAAGGATATTTGGCCTTTCTGATAATAACTGGGAGTACTTTCTCTAGATTTTCTTTAATCTAATGTCTTTTTTTTTTCTTTTTTTGCTATGTAGGTTTGCACAAAATTTATATACAGAAATATATCAATTGTTTTATTTATGGCTTTATTTTTATATCTGCTGGTTCCTCTTGTGAGATCATAAAGCCATTTTCAATTATTTTTAGCACCCATTTTCATTACTGCATGTCTTTTACTTAGCTGCCATTGTTACACAACATGGCAAAAGCAACATACCATGGGGAAACCATACTACAGACTTTGCTTCCCTTCCATTAGTTTTCTCACTGATGTCATTTTTGTTGTTCCCGAGTCACACAATTCGTTTAGTTATTATATCTTCATCTTCTCTTCCACATTGTGACAGTTCTTCAGTCTTTCCTTGTCCCACAATCCCTATGTTGAAACATAATCACCAACGTGGTGATATTAAGAGGTGGGGCCCTTTGTGAACAGCTCTGAAAGTGGAGCTCTCCTGAACAGGGCTAATTGCATGCTGCAAGAGGCCTGGTTTTGTGGTACACTCACCCAGTGGTACACTCAGCTTGGCAGCTGAGCTGTACCTGTGTCCTGTGCCTTTTTAACTCTGCGGTTCCTGTCTTTCTTGTTCCAAATGAGTTCCTTCTTGGAGGTGTGTGTGGCATCCTGGTTAAGAGCACACTTTCTGGAATAGACCACCTGTGTTTAGATCTTGGCCCCATTATTACTGGCCATCTGGTCTTGAGCAAGCTCCCTAGGTCATTGTGCTTCACGTGCCCAGTGGTAGGAGGAAGAACGCTAGTACATAGCTCACAGGACTTGTGCGATGGTGTGAACTAAAACCTGTTCTGCTACAAGGCAGACATATAAATAACTTATTCCATCTTTTCTATCCTCATTTCTATTATCCTGTGGCTGTGCAAGTTTCCTACAATCTAAACAACTCTTGGCATGTTCTTATTGAGCTCTCAAATCTAAAATTCTTCCAAAAGAAGAAACACCTGCATTTGCTGTTTCCACTCAGCTTCCAATCACATTTCACCCCCTCCACTTAGGACCATAAACCTATAATGTATTTGTTTATCATATACGTAAGGCTCTCAAAGTCCAGGAAGCATTGGAGGCCTCACAGCCAGCAGGGTAGTTAAGAGTGCTCAATAAATATCAGTGGGAGAATAAAGAAACAGAATGAACAGATAAATGAATGAATAAAAGCAATAGGCCATCACTTCCCACCTAGGTGCCCATCACTGGGTCAGATGTGACATCCTACCTGCCAGTCCAGTTATCTTTTAGTAGTTTTTGTCATCTCTGCTGTCCCTAGAGTTCTCCAGTCACACATTTGCCTGCCCTTGGTGTTCATGACTCTAAGCACTTATTTCTCTTCACTTTCTTTATTGAACCTTAAAAATTGTTCTGTCTCAGAATCTCAGCTTTTTCAGCTGAGTATGAGCTACACCTGAAGCTATGGCTGTCACATGCATCTCAGTTCCTAAGTTCCAGAATGGTATTTTTACCTGCTTGCTGGAAGTGTCTAACAGGCTGATTCCTAGGTACTTCAAACTTAATATGCTTACTACCAGGTGATACCCTTCCTTACTGTCTAATCCAGACCTATTCTTATTTTTATTCACTATGACTTTTAAGAAATAAATAAAGGACATTTCAGTGCCAGCTCTGACTCACATTCTTTTGGGCCTCTACATCCAATCAGTTGCTAGTTCTCATTGACTGTATCTGTTATAGACTTTTTCTAGTAAGTTTGACCTGCTAAGTGCTATCCCTAGAGTAGATGTGAAAAGTTCAGTTTTGCATTGTGTGGGCCAGGTGTCTTAGTTACTTTTTTCTTTCCTGAGACAAAAATACTGCACACCCCAAGTTAAAGGAGGAAAGGTATTTTTGGCTCACAGTTGGTAGACATTTCTGTCCATAACTGGCTGGCTCAATGGCAGAAGAGAACTGCTCAGAAGAAGTTCTATGACAGGCAGAAGGCAGCAAGATAGTAAGCTCCAAGTGACAATGACAACAGCTGCTCTCTTTCTGTCTCTTATATTTCATCCAGGCTAGCTGTCCTCATGGTGGGTAACACTCACATTCAAAAGCCTAACATCATGCCATTAAACAACACCAGCATCACATTTTTGATCCAAGCATCATATATCCTAGACCAGCCACCTCCACAAAGCCCTGCCTATGACTGTGTGAGGCTTTTGGGGAAGACAGGTAGATGCAACTCATAGCAACAGGTTTCTGTCCCTAGGATGCAGGAGCCAGCACTCACAACTTAAAGAAAAACAGGCTTACTTTTGTCTCATATTTCCAGTCAGTGGCTGGCTGACTTTAAGGCACAAACATCACAGCACAAGGGTGTGCTCAAAGGAAGCTGCTTATCTCATGGCATGGTGGTGAGAAGCAAAGATTGGGAAGAGCCCCAGAAGAATAGGCCTGAGACCAATATATTTCTCTAGGCATTGCCCCATGACACATGCCAGGCACACCTAAAATTGTCCTTTACTACTCTCCAGCCAATCAAATGACAGTCAAGATTAGCTATCACATCTATCTTTCCATCTGGTCTACTGTAGGTCTTTCTAGAGTGTATCTTGATTTTCCCCCTTACTTCACACTACAGTTGGTATGATTTATAAACACTCAAGACTGATAATGGTTGCTGTGACCTCAGTGTCTATTATAGTCTTATCTACTTTTTCCATAGAACTAGTTTTAGAGAAAAAGCATTAGTATCACAGAATATCTCTTTATGTACAATAATGTATATTATTATTTTATCTGAAATGCTCTCCTTTCCCCTTTCTGTCATGGAAATCATACTCTTGCTTCAAAAGAGGAACCTGAATTCCATTTCCTCTTTGTTCCTGGGCCATTGGAAAATAGGGAGTACTTTCCTTATTGTTGGAATCAGGATTGCCTGCCTTACTCATTTAGCAATTATCACTTGCTCCAAAGTGGTGCAATGTTTTCTGTTTCTTTCTAAGCCCTATGAAGACATGCTCAAAGATTACATTTCTTTTTTTCCCCAGAATTCTAGTTCAGGTTTATGTGCATATTATTGAAGATTTAGGAAATCATCTTAAATTTTTAGGTTTCATGGTTAATACTGCATATACTTGTTGCAGTTTCATTACATGCTGTTTTGTCATTTTCTTTCTTTTTTAAAAAATATTTATTTATTTACTTACTTATTTGGTATAGGATCTTCCTACGCAGCTCAGAATTGTAGCGATCCTCTTGTCTCAGCCTCCTCAGCACTAGGATTACAGGTGTGCTCCGCTGTGCCCAGTTTCGATGGCTGGCACAGCATGCAGTACTGGGGATCAGATTCAGGCCCTTCGGCTTGCCAGACAGGCGCTTAAAGCACCAAGCTATCTCCCCAGCCCTTTTGTCATTTTCTTTTTTAGGAAAATTTTTTCTTAATGAGAATTGGTTGGAGATACAAATGTTTTCATGGCTCCAATACAGTTTTCTATGTTGCTTTTCAAAAAGATTCTTATTCATTTAATGCCCCTGGTGGCATATTCTATTTATTCTTACTTTGTTTTTATACTTTGCATGTATTTTGACACTTTGTATTTTTGTAAATTTTAATAAGCTTTGTACATTATATTAACACATTTTGTATTATAAGTTCTTAATCTGTGTTTTCTCTTTTTACTCTAGCTTCTCTACTTTTCAGGTATACCATTTGAAATTTTAAAATTATGTGTGTCCTGTTTAAAAATAATTTCTTCCTGTTACTTCAGGTTTGACAAGTTGATGTTTTCACACAGGTCTGACATACTGTTCACATTTATGTATTGCTATTCTATTCTATTCTATTCTATTCTATTCTATTCTATTCTATTCTATTCTATTCTATTCTATTCTATTCTATTCCATTCCATTCCATTCCATTCCATTCCATTCCATTCCATTCCATTCCATTCCATTCCATTCCATTCCATTCCATTCCATTCCATTCCATTCTATTCTATTCTATATGCTATGCTGTGCTGTGCTGTGCTGTGCTATGCCATGCCATGCCATTCCATTCCATTCCATGCCATTCCATTCCATTCCATTCCATTATCTAAGACTAATATAAAGAATGACTCATAAATGCCTTTGATAAATCTTTTTTTCTTTGTCTTTAATATACCTATCTCCATAAACCAGTGCCTTCCTATATTGAGTTGGCTCATAAAATGCAATAACCAGAAGGCACTTTATAATATTTTATTTTATAATCTTTCATGTAATGATAGTCAATTCAGTTTCCAAATGTATTTGAGTCTTAGATTTTTCATAATTCACAATAGTAAAATTCAATTGCTAGTATTTTCAATGTTCAGAGTCTACAAAAATTACATATATTATAGGTATTCCTCATTTAAAATACTTTGAATAGCCGGGCGTGGTGGCGCATGCCTGTAATCCCAGCACTCGGGAGGCTGAGACAGGAGGATTGTTACGAGTTCGAGACCAGCTTGAGCTACAAAGTGAGCTTAAGGCCAGCCTGAACTGCATAGTGAGACCCTGTCTCAAAAAGACAAAAAAATAAATAAATAAATAAATAAATAAAATACTTTGAATATAGTAAACACTAGTTGAATATAGTACCCAACCCCAGGACAGGCTGAGCCAGCCACAGAATCTGGGCATAGTGGCATATGCCTGCAATCCCAGCACTGGGGAGGCTGAAAACAAGAGGATCACCATGAGTTTGAGCTGTGTAGTGAGGCCCTATAACAACCCAATAGATTAAAATAAAGACAAACAAACAACACACAAACCTTGGAGCTGGAAGTGCATATCTGTTGTCCAGTTTCTCCATGGGAATCTAGGCAATAGGATCACTTGTGTCCAGAAATTCAGGGCCGAGATACTGAGATCATCTCAAAAAGCAAGAACAATAGGCAACCCAAAACTATGGCCTTTACAGTATTTTAAAATAATTAACATGCTTACAAATATTATTGCATTCTCAAACTTCCTGAAAATATTTAAATCTTTCAGGGAAGGTACTAGTCTACATAGAAAGTATCAATTGGATCCAAACATATTTCATTCTTTATTTCTCTTCTCTCCTCCTTTCTCCTCTTCATCCTCCTCTTCTCCCTTTTCCTTTTTCCCTTACCCCTTTCCCTCATCTCCTCCTCCTTTTTCGAGACAAGTTTTGTTAGCAGTGAGCCTGCCTGAGCAGTGTTGATGTTCCAGGCCACTGCTGCCATGTCTGACGCTTTCCTTTCCATTTCATACTGTCATTCTCTTTATCTCTCTCTTTGGTTAAAAGAGAGAAGAGAGAGATAGTTCTTTGGACATTTGTAAGTGCTATACCAACTCACGCAAATGCTGCATCTCTGATTTTTGCCATTGTTGAGTTGTCCTGAACACTCAAGGAACAAATTTCAAGTGCCCTTTTAGTCTTAACATAGAATTTTTTGGCATAGACAAACTGAAACAAAACTGGCAATATGATAACTAACCAGTTTCAGTTTCTCTGTTCTTGTTCAACCTCCCTCAAAGAAAGCAAGCAAAACCTTGTAAAGTAAATTTTGAGGTATTTTGATCAAACACAACTTTCTTTTCTTAGGTAAATTCACTTTTATTTCATCGTTGCAGTAAAAGTTATTCCACAGACTTTAGAGCATCAAACTGTGTATAAGAGGAACTATGTTGTAGTAACTGTAAGTCTGACTTCATGTTATTTTTGAATGGTCCTTAATATAAATACCTCATGTTATGACTTGAATAATTCTCTAAATCAAGATTATAATTTACCTTTTAAATCTTAGTCCTGCAAAGCAACAGATTAAACACTTGACATCCAGTTATTTGATCATACCAAAGGTGTGTTCTTTTCATTCAGAATAATCAGATTTGGGTTGGCCAAATAGCTCAGCAGATTAAAACACCTGCAAGCAGGTGCAGGGGTCAGGAGTTTGATCCCCTAGCCTGCGGTGCCAGCACCGACCCAGGAGACCCCTGAGAAATAAATTGAGACTGGGCATGGTGACACATGCCTGTAATCCTAGCTCTTAGGAATCTGTAAACAGGTGGATCACTATGAGTCCAGTCTAGTAGTAAGACCCAGAATGCCCTGTAGACCCTTCTCTGAAATACAGAAAAAAAGAAAAAAGAATAATGATGATATTGATGCATTACATCCAGCTGTCCATATCCATGGATTCACATGGATTTAACTAATCATAGATCAAAAATGTATATTTCTTAAATTGTCTATGCTGAACAAATACAAATTTTTTCCTATTATTCCCTCAACAATCCAGTATAACGATTATTTACCTAACATTTACCTTTTGTAAGTAATCTGGAGATTGTTTAAAGTACATAGAAGTATCTGTTCAGGTTTTGTACAAATATTATGATACTGTAGGTGCAGCATTTGATCATCATAAAATTGTGGTGTCCAGAGAGGCCCTACAACCAATTTCTGTAGATAGTGAGTGATGACTGTGGTTGAAAACAGATAAAATCAGAAAATACAATCAATTTTAATTCAGAAAAGGATTATACCTACAGTTATGAAGTTCAGAATTATGATTTATTAAAATTAATCAATACATGGAACCAAATAGATTTAATAAGAAAACCCGCATTTATTTTTCCTGGTGTCCTGGGTAGTGCACTGTCTGGGCTGGGTGTTGGGTTTTGTATTCTTGTTTGGTGACAACTGTCTTTAGATGTCAGTTTCTTCTTAGTGCATCAGCCCTTGTTGGACTCTTATGTCCTTCTCTAGGAATTGCAGTCCCATTCTTTAATGTGATAATGAAGGTAAGAGAACCTCATAATTATGTCACAGATTAATTATACATTTTTTGATTGTTGAATCTAACCTACAGGTTACCTTCTCAAAGTGTCTTGGTGGATTTCCTTATTTTTTAATGAAAATTTCAGTATGCTTTCTGAAGTAAAAAGCATGTTTCTGTGTTGACAAAACCATTGACATTCTCATACTCTTTAAATTTCTCCCTTTTCTAATTCAATTTTTTTCTGAAGTCAAAAGATTTTCTTCATTGAAATGTCAACCTTTGTATACTGTTGGTTTGGTTTTAGTTGTTAGCTTAATAAATGAGCTTATAAATAATTCTACAACTACATTTCTTCAGTTATCCCAGAATTCTGACAAAGGATGGTTTGTCCAGATAAATTGTGAGGGAGCTGGGGAGATGGCTCAGTGAAAAAGCACTTCCCTGGCAAGTGCAAGGGCCTGAATTCAATCCCTGGTTCCACCAAAAAAAAAAAAAAAAAACAAACAGATAAGTTATGGACTGTGTGTCTTTTGATGAGTGCATTGTCTCAGATACAGACAGTGTGATACCTGCTACTGTGTCTAAAAATAAGATCTTATAATGTAAGACTTGCTTACTAATTTTTTTTTAATTTCCTTTCAGGATTCCTGCATGATAACCACCTCAGGTCATTTTTGCTTGTGTAGCAGATGTGCATTTGAGATCATTTCAATCTCTACTATCAACTATTTTTTTTCTTGCAGTGCTAGGGATTGAATCTAGGGTTTTACATGCACTAGAGAAGTGCTTCTACCACTGAATTATACATTTAGTCCTATATTATACAATTTGGCTTTCATGAAAAACCCACCAAGGTTTCATTTGACAAGTGAATGTATCTCTACCTAGAAATCCTGGGGATTTGTGCAAGGTCTTGTGCCTGGAGAGGCCAGGCCTTGGGGCTGAATTTCCAATTCTCAGTTTTCCAATGTCACATTCATTAAATCCTTCCAATAAACCTTCAAAAGCACTACTCTTGTAGCTCTCAGATATAAATTTGATACCTACTTAAATCTGGAAAAAAACATACTTGGGACAAGTTATGATTTTCCAGGTCAATAGAAAGGAGATTGGGTAAACACTATTTGTACAACTTAGGGTGAGTGCATAGGTTAAACGTATATACATTAAAATGAAATATTTTTAAAACATTTGGAAAATAAATGTTTGGTAACATGTATATCTTATCTGTCCTTTTTATTTTTGAAAGTATAATTCACTTTTTAAAATCTTTGTAATTCTTTAGCCTTGTATGTTTATACCATGCTATTAATTTAAAAATATCGCAATGACTTAAATAAAAGTAAATGGGCTTTGTTTGATTTGCAGTTATGGAGTTCTTTTCCACATTTCCCCATTCCTACTTATGAAAGCTTATTAATGCAGAAAAATGTCATTATAAAATCATTAGTTTTAAAACACTTTGACCTAACTTTGTAAGTATTTAAAATCAGTCATTTTATAATTTTCCATTTCTTGATCCATTTGTAGCTCACCATCTTTTGGTCCTTTCTTTACTTTCTTTTGTGTATTTTCCAAGTCTTAGCAGACTGAAGATTTTCATTGGGAGGTTTCTGTTAAGGAGTAATTTTAAATAACAAGGTAAAGAAAAGATTCCCTTTAATGGATTAATCAGTTTGGTCTTGTCTTTAAATAAAAATAGAAAAGTGAAAACTTAGAGAAATGGAAATGAGTTTGCTTTAGAGTACATTTTAATATGTTTCCATCTTCCATAGGTGAAAGTTATGTGTGTGGCTCAATCGAGCCCTTCAAGAAACTGGAGTACACCAAGAATGTAAATCCCAACTGGTCCGTGAATGTCAAGACCACTTCGGCTTCCCGGGCTGTGTCTTCTCTGGCCACTGCTAAGGGGAGCACTTCAGAGGTGCGGGAGAATAAGGATTTCATTCGGCCCAAGCTGGTCACCATCATCAGAAGTGGAGTAAAGCCACGGAAAGCTGTCAGGATTCTGCTGAACAAGAAAACAGCTCATTCCTTTGAGCAGGTGCTCACTGATATTACCGATGCCATCAAACTGGACTCTGGTGTGGTGAAACGCCTGTACACATTAGATGGGAAACAGGTAAGGGCTGTGTGGTGGTTGGACCCTGGCTTTATAGAGGACCTGGGACCCAGGGAGTAGGCATATGTGTAGCATGGAATGGGAACCTGAAACATACATTTTGTGCAAGTTTATTGAGGCAGCTGATTGCTAAGTGTAGTCACAAAATATGTACTTTCTGATCTCAAGCCAATCCAAAGATAGTGTTGAACAAGATTAATAAAAAACATTTTCAAGTCTATCTTTGAAGATCAAATGATTATTCAGGGATTTATACTCTTTCAGATATTTGCTTATCATAGTGGGGTTTTTCAGTCATCTGTTTTCAATTTTGTCCTGTGTCTTACAGTTGCAATAATGACTGCCACGTAGAGATAAGCCAAAGACAATTTTAATGTATTTCTTTGAGCCAAATAATACTTTATAATTTTATGTCTCAAGAATGTCTACTTGTGATATCTATTTAATGTTTTATAGATTTGAAAAAATATATCTAAGGAATGACACGATTCCATCTGGATATGTTTCAGAGGCGTATTTCTAAAATACTATGCATTTCATACTTTAAAAAAATGAAATGAAAAGGGTTTTTAAAATGAGTTTTATTTATGGGATGGACACCAAAAGAGCATGAATGGATATTTTAAAATAAGTTTATGAGATGAGCAGAGAGGTTGCATTACCTTTCAGAGTGTTGTGTAGGCTTCTCTGTGGCTTTGCATGAGCCTGATGTTGAGCTGAATAGAACAAAACAACAATGGCAGCAACAAAAAATGATCATGTGCACAATGTGATTTACTAATCATTCAGAAGTTAGCAGTGTCTTTTTAAGAGGATCATTTTTAGCATTACTATCTTGGCTTGGAATTTAGTCTTTAATGTGGGTATATTAAAATGCCTTTTTTAAATGTGAGAGATAATGATTTGTATGTATAGCTCATTTTAAGCTTAAAACTAGACTCATAATTTAAGAGATTAATCTTATTAAATAGGAAAATCAGACAAGTTCTTGAAGGCGACCGCATTCAAACTTTATGAATTAGACTGGATGCTAATACTAAAATGAGTGTTAGTCATGAAGGAATTAGTCCCTTAGGAACTCTTTCATCTTGTAAAATTCATTAGAAAAAAAGGGATATGTGCCAGTTGTTCATTTATATTGACCAATCTTTGGCTCCTCTCATAAAACTTGCATGTGGATAAGGATTCCTGGGGGTGATATTCTAAGTCTTGTAGATCTAAGAGGCTGTAGCCATGCATCAGTGACTAGAAAGTCCACTCTCTGCTGTCTTGTGAATTATAGTAGCAAATGTGTAAGCAATGAAGCCTTTCCTTCACTGGTTTGGGTTCTAAGGAGTTACTAGACTATCCTGGTCTGCATTTTCTTTTATTTAGTTTTCACAAGATGGGAGTTTATTTTCATGGAAAATAGAATTTAGAAGAAAAAAATAGGTATTGGTGTGTCTCTCCCTCACAGTTTAGAATTATGGGGCTTCTAAATTGCTATATGCTATATCTAAAAATCAGCTATCATTACTTTGATTAATGCTTACATCAAATGATCATTTAATTTTGTTTGTCCAAAGAATGTATTCCTAGCATAGGTACTATGAGGCTTTCCATCATTTTCATCCCTTCTGAATTCATCTAGTGCCAGAATTTTGTACTTGTTATTTTTGCAGCAGTTTTATGTAAATAGTCTGATGTAATGGAACATGTTTCCAGCTTTAATGTCAAAAACCAGTATGCAAATATTGGCTCATCCATAAATTATGCACTTTTAAAAACACATTTAAACCTCATTATATCCATCCATAAAACCTAGATAAAATCATTTCCATGTTTTACTTCTTTTTCACACAGTGCTTATGGGATCAACTATGACAGCGCTTGTGAAAGCAATTGTGAAATGTAATAATGATGATAATAGCTTTATTAAGCATTAGTCCAAAGGTTTTGTGTGTATCAATAATTTGAGCCTTCTGACAGCTTGATTATCATCCCCATTCAACAGACAAGGATGCAGCCATAGAACTTGTAAAATGGCTAAGACCACAAAGCTATACCATGACAAAGTGGAAATTTGAGCTGGCTTATTCCAGAACTTTCACTGATAACCACTTTACTAAAGCAGAATACAGTAAATCATGAAACAGAAATGTAGTGAGAAAGATTTGTAAGAGAATTAGCTCTTTACCACTATAGCAAAACGTCTGAAATAGATGCCTTATGAAGCAAAAAATCAAAGCCATGATTCAGATGGCCTAATTGCTTTGGGCCTATGATCAGGCAGTATTCCATAGTGGGAACACATCACAAGCAAAATCTTTCACTTCCTCCTGGTCAGGAAGTAAAAGAGTGAGGTGGCTGTCTGAATACCATAGTCCCTAGAAGAGTGTAACTTCAGGGAAGGAATTGCTCCCGCTAGGTATTGGCTCTCACCGGCTCCATGCTAACAATGTCGCCCTAGTGACCCATGTTTAAAGCATGGGGCTTTGGAGGACATTCAAGATCCAAACCATAGCATGGATAATTTGCCCAAGGAATATAATTTTAATATTTTGTTTTTATCTAAATATGCATATTTTTCTCCTGCAGTCATTATGTTGACAGTCATTCTTGACTGTCTTTTATTTTGTTTTGTTTCCAAAGCATACAGTTTACTGTTGTGGCATTTCTTCTGTTGTAGTATGTTGTTCTCACTGCAGGAGTGGTGAAAAGCTTTGGAGGAATTAGATGATAAAGCAGAAAGAACATAAAAACTTTTGTTTGGGTTCCCAGTGGGAACAAAAATGTTTTCTCATGGACTCTGGAAGTCCTCAGAATTGTTTTAGTTCAAAAGAGAAATCTACCCAATAAGCAGTTTGTTGGAGTCAAATTTTAAGAGAGCCCTGGCAAAACAGAGGCTTGCCATGCCTCTGAGAATAAGCTGCTTTTCTCCAGGCCCCTCTGTGGACTGATGTTCAGCAGAGGAGTGGCTTGGGTGGTGCTGGCGTCCTTGTGCTGGCCACAGGACACAACCTTCACAGTCCTTGTGCTACTTATTTCTTAAGAGCTTGCTTGAGCTGTTGCATCAAGTCCATAAGGAATATGGAAAAACAATGCCCAATAAGGTGTTTAAAGATTTTTTATTGTAGTGAAGAAACAGAATTGATTGAAAAGAAAAACTAGAGTATTTTGGGTAAATGGGTAGCAATGTAACGGGATAGCAGGGACAGTGCTTGCATTGCCTTCAGGGAGCCTGCAGCATGGACACAAACTGCTCATGCTGGCATTTTTAACAATGGAGTCATGAATGGTTGTGCTTGTTTCTTAACATGTCACCCAGAGAAGAGCAGAGGAGACCATACACTACACGCTGTTCTTGCCCCTTCCTACCACCTCAAGGCCACTCTGCTTATTGCCATTTGGGTTTGCACTAAATCCCAGCAGAGGAGTTCATCCTTGGCTGCTTTTGAGAATTTTAGGCTGAGACAAGGAAATTGAAATATTTGAAATGCTGCACCCTATAGAAAATATTCCACAGGAAGCTGCCGTTGGCCAACATGACATGGTGGCTCACAAGCAGCCTATTTTGAGCAAGCCCTTTCTAATGATTTCAGTTGTGTTCCCTATTCAGGGACACCGCACAGTCAGTCAGAGGCCTGCTGTGACCTTCCTTCTTCCAACTCACAACACTAGGGCTGACTCTGTGCTCTATGTCTGCAGGCTCCCGGAGGCATGGCTGGGGAGTTAAAGGAAATAATTGCTGTGTCCTATTTTCAGTGATGCATTATTTATCTGGACCTTGATTAAGGGCATCCCAGAATGGAAAGAGGGCATTTGCTTGCTGAGGGTTAAAATCATGTTCCCTTTCTCCATAACCAACGGGAGGTTCTGCAGAATCTGAACGCGTGAGTCTCTTCCTGCTGTGCTGCAGGTCTGGATGTTAGGTTTGTCCATGGGTTATTTACTCACCCTGCCAAATGGCTACTCCCACAGGTCATATGGAGTGTGGCTGTTTTTCAAGTGATTGAAATAAGCTCAAGAGGGTACAAGATTTTCTTCAGAGATACTCTGGCATCTCTCCTGAATCCTTTTATGGAAAAGGAAATCTGGCTAGCTGGTGCTAATAAATCTGCTAACTCTGTGATTGTTGAATCCTTCCCTAGAAACCTAAATAACACTGATCTTAGAATAGCTAGTGCCTACGCAGGTAATTTGCACTGTGAAGATCATAGATAAAAGGCACTTTGCAGTGATCCCTTTCTCCTTGAACTAGAGCAGTGAGGTACTGGATTGATCTTTATGTAGAAAACATGAACACATCTCCATCTTATCTACTTTCCAGCATCAAGATCTAGACAGTGTCACAGCATACTTAAATGGAAGAAGAAAAAATGTCAGGGATTTTATATTTCTATCTTACAGACCTTTCATACAGGCCATGAACTATGTGGAATCCATTGCTACCAGCACGCTAGTGCAAACAATGTGGTATTTTCCTAATATAGAAAGCCCTAAAAAATCACCCAGCTGAAGTACAGTACCTCTCTGCCCCCTTATCTATGCTTTTGCTTTTCCATGGTTACCTTGGTGAGTCATTGTCTGAAAGCATTAAGTGGAAAATTCCGTATGTTGAGAGTGAGGGGAGAAAGACTTTATTTATATGATTTTTATTGTAATACTTCACTATATTTTACTCTGAGTAAGTATTAATCTCTCACTGTGCCTAACTTGTAAGGTAAACTTTATCATAGCATGCATAAAAAATACAGACTATATAAGGCTTGGGATTATATGTGATTCCAGATGTCCACTTGAGGTCTTGGAGCATTTCCACTACCAGTAAAGGGTTCCTCCTACATGACAAGCTGATTTATATGGTAAACTCAGGACAGCTACCATAGTTGTCATGGTAAGGAAATCCCAGTAGCTTTCAGTATATTGATCAGTTACCATCTTTGTATCTTGATTGTTGAATCCTAATTGCTTATCTAAATGTCAAGATGAAAAGATGCATGTAAATGAATGAGAATAATTGCAGCCCTTTATTTTAGGTGGTTAGTATAGGATTTTATTGTGATTCAGGAAAGTATAATAGTACTTAATAGGAATGTATGAGTAAGATGCCATAAAATAGTCCTCATTTTTCTGTTTTGGTTTCCAATATCTAATTTTAATCTGAAGTAAAATAATTTGATGCACACTTGAATTTAGAAGACTTAGAATATGTCTTTGTCTTCCAAGTTAAAAAAAATTGGTAAGCATTACCACAATATCTGATTTTGCTACAGTAGTTGGTGAACAGAGAAAATGAAAGCCAAAGTTTCAAAGTAAAAATTAGGAATTTAGCATGTGATAAGAATTGATTGGGCTAGAAAAGTAGATTTTCTGTAGCTCTTGGTAATAGTAGCATTGTTTCTTTTTCTTTTTCTTTTTTTTTTTTCAGAAAAAGCATTGCTGTAACACTTTAACTTCTGTGAAATACTTAAATTCTTTATTCTTGGTCACAAGTTTTTACTATTATGATTTGCTACATCAAGTTGTAAAAGTGAATGTAATACGTTTTAGTTTTGTTTGTAGTTGATGTAAAAAACAAAAGCTGATAAGAGGCATTTAGCTTGCATTTTAAATGCCTAATTAAATTTTTCTAGAAAAACTCAGAGCTCATGTTAAACCAACCTCCTCAGAGCTAGGAGATGATGGAAATACAATATCTGATTTCAAATGAAAAGGAGTTAAAAATTATGACACTTAGAGGATTAAAGTGTTCAGAATAGAATATGCTATTTTAGATTATGTGTCTGTGGTGAATATGTAGGGTATGTGAGCCACTCCCATCTTTATGTAGCTATTAATGCTTCCAAATTGGTAAGAGTTAAATTCTTTTCGTCCAGTATGAACTTCACTGATAAGTAATAAGTTCTAGATACTTTCAGTAGTATATATTTTGATGGCTAGGTCAATTAACTAGGAAACTGACTTTTGCCTATAAAATGAATTTTGAGTTCTTTTAATGTTCCTGTGGGGCTAAGAGCACACCCTGAACCCTTCCCTGCAGTAATTGAGCAGACTTTGGCCACTTACACAAGAATGCTTTGGGACTGCCTCCTAGTGGTGGCTTCTGCTGCTTTTGCACATGCTATTAGAAGCCCTGGATTGGCCTTTGAACCCTGGTGAATGTATTCTGATTAGTGGATAGAAGTTGGACTTTAAAGTGGGGAGGGCATGGGCTCAGATTTCAATTTGAAAAACCCAGTTAGAAGTTTCTCATAAAAGCCTCAAACATTCAATTAGCTTCCCCACCTGCTGTGGTTTAGATCTTGAATGCCCCCAGAGGCACACATGTTGAAGGGTTGGTCCAAAGCCTAGCAGTACTGGGAGGTGGCTGGAAACTTTAGGAGATGAGGCTTGGTGGGAAGTCTGTAGGTCATCTGCGACAAGCCACTGAAGGAGACTGCAGACTCCTGAGCCTTTGATCTTACTTTCTGGGTAGGAAGTGGGCAGTTTGGCTCAGCCATGTGCTTCCCAACCTGATGTGCCACCTTGTCACAGGCCCAATGGGCAGACAATGTACTGTATACAGGCCTGAAATTTTGGTAACTGTAAACCAAAATCCTTCATTTTCAACATATAAGTTTTTTTACTATTGTGATTTGATACATTATTTGTTGTAAAAGTCAATGTATTTGTTACAGAAAAGGAAAGCTATCTAACACACCTGCTTACTGTTTAAGCTTTAAAATCTTGTACATTGAATTTACTTATAAGTAAATTTGTCTAAAATATGCAATAATGTGATAAGAAAGAAAAATGCCAGTTTCATTGGCCAATAGCTTTGAGTTTCACTCTATATTCTAGACTCATGAAAATCTATCTTCCTATTGTGAAGAGTTAAAGCTCTCTGCTAACCACCAGCTTTATCTTTTATATTAAGGAAATAACAATGATGATGTCTACTTTATAAATTGTCATGAGGTTTAAATGAGAAAACACATGTGACTAATTTAGGATAGTGGTTAATTCTAATTATTGGTAATAGTTATACCTGAAAACTTGAGGGTTCAATTAGTTTTCAGTTTTGAAAAAAATCAAATTATAAATGTTCCAAGGGAGTTTGCTATCTAAAATTATTCCTTAATAATTGTCAATCATTCATCTATCTTATTTTTTATTATTATTATTTTTATAGAAGAATAAATAGCAATGAGACAGTTTCAGGACAAATTAACAGGACAGATTCAATAAATTAACACATTGCAAAATGTTTTCGTAATGTTTTGGTGTTATACAAGGTGCATACATGATTTTATACTTACAGGCATTGTTATAGCAGATATCTCTAATCAGTGAATGAAGAGAGTATAGCTATATACTTATGTTTTATAGTGGAATTATATCACAGATTCAGTAATTAATACTTTCTACCATGTTATCTCCCAAGTGTCTGTCCATAGTAGTAGAAGCCAACATAATATCTTGTCCAACCACTATTAGTGCAAATCTTGCTTGAATTATGCAGAAGCACTGCATATTTATCCTAACTGTACTGTTTATACACACACATCATGATTCCTCCTTGTATACCTTTACTTTGGTCTAGACCTGTGAAAGATGAGCACTCCATTGTTATTAAACCAATTTAGGTGCCTGAACTTGGCAGCACAATCCAACACAGTGCAGCATTTCACAATAACAGTGAATTATCTGAAGAAGTTGTTGACTGTAGCCATTTACAGCTCAACTCATTATTATGGCCCCTCGTTATATACCTCATTTTTATACTTATCTGCTGAATGGTTAAGACCAAGATAGATCAAGACCTATATACCAAAAGATGTAGCTTTTGTTTCTGATGAGGTCAGTGAAGTCCCCTCAGGGTTTATCTTGTAATCCTGTACCTTACTCTGTAGATCCTTTGTCTGTGTCATCCATGTGGATGAGTCACAGACTATGCTTGACCAGTTTTGTCTCTGTGAGAGCCTGAGAGAAAGTTTTTTCTCCATGTGACTCTCCCCAGGCACACTATACATCATCATTCTCTTTCCTCTCTGGCTCCATAATCTCCTTGATCAGAAAATTTGGGGCTCATTTGAGTTTCATGATGTTACAGTACAGGTTCTCCTATGCCCTGAGTCTTTGCTGACCTTGAGAGGCTAGGGCCAAAATGTTGGCTGGCCTTGCAGCTCTTCTATTTCTCCAATTTTGATCTGTGAACTTAAGTTGTTAACTATCCAGAAGAAAAGCTGATAAGTACCCTGCAGCATATGCCTTTCAGTTTGCCCTAACTAACTGACTCAATTGTCTTTAGTTATTGTTGTACATTTCTATTCGTATTTCTTCTTTTGACTTCTTATACTAGGTATCATATACTATGATATTTGCACATGCGTGTCTGGTTTATTTCACTTATGAGTATATGTTCAAGTGGCATCGACTTCAATATAAGTGCTTCAAGTTTATCATTCTTAATAGCTGAGTAATACTCCATTATATAGAAATATCACATTTTTTTCAACCATTCCTCATGCAACGGGCATCTTGGTTGTTTCCAAGATTTTGCTATCACAAATTGCACTGCTACAAACATAGATACACATATATCACTATGATATAATGTTTTCACTTCCTCTGGGAAAATTCTCAGTAGGGGGATAGCTGGCTTGAATGGGATTTCCAGTCCTACTCTCTTGAGGAGTCTCCATACTGATCTCCACAGAGGTTGTACCACTCTACATTCCCACCAGCAGTGGAGAAGTGTTCCCTTTTCCCCACAACCTCTCCAATATTTGTTGTTGGTTGATTTCCTTATGATAGCCATTCTTTCTGGAGTGAGATGGTATCTCAGTGTTGTTTTAATTTTCATTTCATGGATGGCTAGCAATGTGGAGCATTTTTCATATATTTCTTTGCTTCTTTAATTTCATCCTCTGAGAAGTGTGTATTCATCTCAGATGCCCATTTCCGAATTGGGTCTCTAAATTTGAGGGCCCTGTTATATCTTAGTTCTTTATATATTCTAGACAGCAGATGTTTGTCTGATTGCTTATTAGTTAGGCTTTTTTCAAAACTTTTGGGTTGTTTTTTCACTTTGTTGACAATTTCTTTTAACGTGCAGAAACTCCTCAAGAAGAGTTGATCCCAGTTGTTGATTCTTTCAAGTGTTTCCCATGCAAATATATGTTTGTTCATGTACTCTTTACCTACCCCTATGTATTTAAGAGTTCCTCCTACTTTCTCTTCAAGGAGACTGAATGTTTCTGTTTTAATGTTTAGATCTTTAGACCATTTTGACTTTAGTTTAGTGCATGATGATAGAGCTAGGTCAAGTTTTAGTTTTTGGCATGTAGAAAGCCAGCTTTTCCAGCACCATTTGTTAAAGAGGATATCTTTCTTCCAGTAAGCTTGTTTGGCCCCTTTGTCAAAGATCAGATGGCTGAGTGTGATCATAGATGCCTCTGTGTCTTCTAATCTATTCCATTGATCCTCAGGTCTATTTCATTGCCAATACCATGTTGATTTTATCACAGTGGCTTTGTAGTATAATTTCAAATCAGGAATTGTGATGCCTCCTGCCTTGTCTTCATTGGCCAAGAATGTCTTTACTATTCTAGGTCGTTTGTGGTTCCAAATAAATTTTAGGAATGATTTCTCTATGTCTGGGAGGTATGTTGGTGGCAGTTTGACAGGGATTGCATTAAATCTGCATAGCACTTTTGGGAGTATGGCCATCTTCACGATGTTGGTTCTTCCTATCCAGGAGTAGGGAATATCTTTCCATTTTCTGAAATCCTCTATAATATCTTTTCTCAGGGTGTTGTAATTTTCTGTGAAAAGATCTTTGACTTCCTTGGTTAAGAAAATCCCAAGGTATTTCATTTTCCGCGGTGCTATTATAAAAGGTATTGTTTCTCTTTCAGTGTGCTTGTTATCTGTGTAGAGGGATGCTATAAACTTTTGAGTATTGACTTTGTATCCTGCTATGCTATTGAATTTTCCTATGAGTTCTAGTAGTTTCTTGGTGGAATTTTTGGGGTCTTCCAAGTAAAGTATCATGTCAACTGTAAATAGTGATAATTTAAGTTCTTCTTTACCTATTCTTATTCCCTTTATTTCTCCCTCTTTTCTAATGGCTGTTGCTAAGGAGTCCAAGACTATATTGAATAAGAGAGGTGATAGAGAACCTCTTTGTCTTGTACCTGAGTTAAGCATACAAGATTTCAGTTTTTCCCCATTTAGGATTATATTAGCTCTTGGGTTGTCATAGATGGCTTTTATCAAGTTAATGTAGAGTGCATCTATTCCAATTTTCTGTAGAACTTTGAACATGAATGAGTGTTGGACTTTGTCAAAAGCTTTCTATGCATCAATTGAGATTATCATGTGGTTTTTAGATTTCAGTCTATTAATATAGTGTATTACATTTATAGATTTTCAAATATTGAACCATCCTTGCATCCCTGGGATGAATCTTACCAGGTCATGGTGTATGATCTTCTTGATGATTTGCTGTATTCTATTTGCTACTATTTTACTGAGGATGTTAGCGTCTATGTTCATGAGGGAAATTGGCCTGTAGTTCTCCTTTTCAGTTGTGTCTTTCCCTGGTTTTGGAATCAGTATTTTACTTGCCTCCAGAAATGATTTGGGGAGGACTTCTTCATTTTCTATTTCATTGAAGAGTTTGTGGAGTGTAGGGATTATATCTTCTATAAATTTCTTGTAGAATTCAGCTGTGAATCCATTTGGACCGGGACTTTTCTTTGTCTGTAGGCTTTTTATTACGTTTTGTATTTCGTTGGCTGTTATTGGCTTATTGAGAGTTGTTATATCTTCTTGGTTCAGTTTTGGTAATTTGTACCTTTCAAAGAATCTGTCCATATCTTCTATGTCTTCTAGTCTGTGAGCATAAAGATTCTCGAAGTAACTATTGATAATTTTCTGAATTTCCATTGGGTCTGTGGTGATTTCACCCTTTTAATTCCTTATTGCATGTATTTGATTTTTTTCTTGCCTCATTTTGATGAGGTTGGCTAGAGGCTTATCAACTTTTTGATTTGTGGATTGTTTGAAATGTTTTCTTCATCTCAATTGAATTAATTTCTGCTGTAATCTTTATGATTTTTTCCCATCATTGTGCTCTGGGTTTTGTTTGCTCTTGTTTTTCTCAATGTGGTAGGTGCAATATTAGGTTGTTTATTTGTTCCCATTCTATTTTCCTAATGTGTGAGTTCATAGCTATGATTTTCCCTCTAAGAACTGCTTTCGTCACATCCCATAAATTCTGGTAAGTTGTGCTTGAATTTTCATTGAATTGTAGATATTGTTGAATTTCTTGTTTAATTTCTTCTGTGACCCATTGATTGCTGAGTAGGGTATTATTTAATTTCCATGAATTTAGCGGGTTTTTCTGGTTTCTTTTGTTGTTTATTTCCAGTTTCATTGCACTGTGGTTAGGTAATATGCATGGGATAATTTCTATTTTCTTGCATGTACTTATGCATGACTTCTGGACTAGTATGTGGTCTATTTTGCAGAATGACCCATGTGCAGCTGAAAAAAATGTGTATTCAGCTGTGGCTGGGTGGAACACTCTGTATATGTCCACCAGGTCCATTTGTTCCAAGCTCTGGTTTAGTTCTGCTACTTCGTTTCTAATTTCTTGTCTGGTTGATCTATCTTTTTGTGATAAGGGGGTGTTAAGTTCTCCTGCTAAGATCATGGTCTTAGATACTAGGTTTTTCATGTCACTTAAGATTTGTCTTACATAGTTGGGTGCTCCTGTGTTTGGTGCATAGACATTTTTTTTTTTGTCTTTTTTGAGACAGGGTCTCACTATGCAGCTCAGGCTGGCCTTAAGCTCACTTTGTAGCTCAGGCTGGTCTCGAACTCACAACAATCCTCCTGCCTCAGCCTCCCGAGTGCTGGGATTACAGGCCTGCGCCACCACGCCCGGCTTGCATAGACATTTATGAGTGTTACTTCTTGCTCTTGAATTTTTCCCCTGACCAATATATAGTGGCCTTCCTTTTGTCGTTTGATCCTTCTTGGTTTGAAGTTGAGACTGTCTGAGAACAGAATTGCTACTGCTGCTTTTTTCTGAGGTGCTGGTGCATGTAGTATTGTTTTCCATGCTTTGACTTTGAGCCTATGAATGTCCTTTTAAGTGTATTCCTTGTACACAGCATATTGTTGGATTTTGTTTCTTAACCCACTGTGCCAGACTATTTCTCTTAATTGGAGAATTGCGTCCATTTACACTGATGGTTATAATTGAAATGTGTTTACTTATGTTTGTCATGATATTTATCTGGTGTTGTTTACTCTTTTATAACCTGTGTTTAATTGTCTGTGCTGTTTAGTGGGTTCCTTCCATTCTCATTCGTGGAGTTCTGGTCATTGTGGTCTCTCTCTAGAACATCTCTCAGCAGCCTGTGTAGGAATGACTTTGTCATCATGAAATTCTTTAGCTGTTCTTTGTCGTGGAAGTATTTCACTTCTCCATGAAACTTGAAAGAGAGTTTTGCAAGGTATAATAGTCTGGGCTAGAATTTGTTTTTGTATAGGACTTCAAGAACTCTGCTCCATGCTTTCCTTGCCTTCATGGTTTGTGTAGAGAAATCAGCTGTAATTCTGATGGGTTTTCCTTTGAATGTGATCTGCTTCTTCTGTCTAGCAGCTTTCAGTACATTATTTTTGTGTTGGATTTTTGGGATCTTGACTATTATATGTCTCAGTATATTTTTACTTGGGTTGAAGTTATTTGGTGTTCTGTATGCTTCGGTGACTTGAATGTTGGATTGTTTCCTCATATTTGGGAAGTTTTCTGTGACTCCTTCTTCCCAAATTCTTTTTGTGTCATTTGTATTGATTCCTTCATTCTCATTGATACCAATTAATCTCACATCGCTCATCCTGGCGTCATATTTCAGGTGATGGATTATTTTTTCCTGCATTCTTGTTGTTTTTAAGCGATCCTTTCTCACCTTTCAGTAGCTGCACCAGCGGCTTCAAGATCTGAAACTCTGTCTTCGCTTTCACTCAAACGGTTTTGTAGACTCTTGCTTGATATTTTTTAGTTTTTCTATATCTCTTTGACTGTGTTTCATGCATTCTATTTCTTTTCTGTATTGCTCGTTCAAGGAATCCATCATATTTCTGATCTCCTCTATTCTTTCTATCCATGTCTCCTTTCGAGGTAGTTATTAATTCTTTTTCTGCAAAGTTTCTTCCAAGTTGGGTTTCCTCTGTATATTTCTGGACTTGTTTCTGTATTTCAGATGCTATGATTTCAAAGAATTCTTTTTTCTCAAAGAATTCTTTTTTGATTTCTTAAATTATTTCTGCTTTGAGTTCTTTTTGACCTTTCTGCTGTTGTTTCTTTGCTTCAGACGCTGTCAATTCATACATTTCAGCTGGAATAGTGCTCTCTGCACTTGTTCTGGGTGAGCATTTGTTTTCCCGCTGATGTTTCTGCATTTGATTCTTTATTTCAGATGCTATGTATTCAGATATTTCTTTTTTTATTTCAGGAATTAATTCTCGTCTGAGTTCCTCTATACCTTTATGCTGTTGTTCCTTTGCTTCTGTAACTGTTAATTCATTTATTTCAGCTGAGCTAGTGTCCTCTGTACTTACTGGTGGACTTGAGGCTTGAGATTGCATTTTTCTCCTTGTCCTTGTCATTTTTGTATAGCACTGACCTCTGACCTTTGGTGTAGAGCTTTGGTGCAGCTACAACCTTAACGTGTAATGAGATTCGGGTATCAGTCTATTAAGTTTGAGATTATCTTTTTATGCCTGTCCTGGACCTAGCTGTTGTGTTCAGTTCCTTTTTGCTGCAGCTCCTGTGGTTCCCTTCTATTGGTTCCCTGGTCAGGCAAGCATGAACTGAGCCGGGATTCAGAGTAAGTAGTAAAAATTCCCACTGTCATGGCTGGCTTTGGGGCGAGGATCCGGAAAGTTGCTGAGATGGCCCTAGCGTCTCAGGCAGGTCGCTCTCTAGGTGGGCAGGCCTGGGCTTTGGTGGCTCTGTGACTGAGTTGTACTGCGTCTGGGGCTGCAGGGTGGGATCTAGGACTGTTGGGAAATGTCTCTCCAGGGCAGCAGGCCTGGAGCTCTCATTCATAGGCCGAGCTGCGCTGTGTCTGGCCATGCATCTTATTTTGTAAGTGGGTCTTTCACATGAAAATGCTTTAAGGCATAATTGAAAGAATGTGGAACTGGCTTAAGTTGTATATAAGACCAAATTTTTCATCTGCTATAATAATGTCTGTAAGTATAATATCATGTATGCATCTTGTACGACACCAAAACATTAGGAAAACAGTTTGCAATGTATTAATTTATTGAATCTGTCCTGTTAATTTATCTTGAAACTGTCTCATTGCTATTTGTTCTTCAATAAAAATAATAATAATAAAAAAGACCAAATTTTTACTTTTTTAAAACTCATTATTAAGAATTGAAAATCAATAATGATTATATATCAAATTAAAAATTGCAGATACATAATGAAATATGAAAGGTATAAGATGTAGACAGTGAATTTTAGAAAAATATTTCTGAAGTGAATACAATACGAGATTAATAATAGATTACACAAGAATGTTTTGGGATTGCCTCCTAGTGGTAGCTTCTGCTACTTTTGCAAATGCACTTTGTAAAAAAATTATTTACAAACTTAAAGGAATATAACAATAAAATTGTCTAAAGTAAACATGATGAAGAGTTTACAGATCATTCATATAATAGTTCATTCTGTGCCCAAATCAATATAATTAGAATTCTCAAAGTAGAAAGAGGTAGACAATAAAGATTTAAAGATTTAAAATTCCTGACTCTAGTTAAAATTAGAGCACCATATTTCCAAGAAAAATGAAATATGGATACAATCATACCAAGATACACAAAAATGAAATTGTCCAAAATGAATTGTGAAGGAAAAAAATCATTAAAGCATACACATAGAAAAAATATTAGCTATGGAAGAACAGAATAAAAAAAATTAAATAGCATCTTATTCCACATTACAAAAAAAAGAGCACATGGGTAAGAAACTAGACTTATTTATTCAAGTACTGGAAAAAAAGATCTGTCCTCATTAAATTTTATACTTTGCAAACGTCCCTTTGAAAACTAAAAATAAAATATTTTCAGTTATGGAAGCTTGAAATATTCTAATACCTCCAGACATAGCATATAGAAAATAACAAAAATGATAATCCAGAAGGCAAAAGAAGTTGCTGTGTGGTACTGGATAAAAATAAAGAGCTCTCAAAATGGTAGTTATGCCAGGCTATGTAAAATATAATTATATTAGATGAATCCATTTAAAAGGTCATTGAGGATTTCCACAAAACAATATCAATCTTTTTTTTTTTATATTTATATGTGTGTGTGTGTGTATGTAAAAGGAAGAACTTTTGCATGACAAGGAAGAACTAATATAGTCAATGGAAAATGGAAATATACTTTTTGAAGTTTCTAACACAAGGAGAAAATAACATACCATGTCTTATAAGTAGATTTTAAGCCAAAGAAACAGTTTAAATCATAAAACAAAAATTAGAATTAACCAATATTCAGAAAAGCAAATATCAATTAATTCAAAATAAAATTAAATATTCCAAAATAATATTCAAAATTAAAATTAAATTTTGAGTCCAACTAAGAGACCAGAATGTAATGTATTATATATATGAATCTGTGATCAATTCAGAGTACTCATATAGTATTTGATTAGGTTGATATATATATATATATATATATATATATATATATATATATATATATATATATGACCAGCACTTCTAACACTTTGGGGATAGGATGTTGTGCAAAGTTTTAGTATGTGGTGGACTTGGACAGTGTTCATGACACTTACTGGTGGCCAGGTGTCACTTCTGGGACTGAGATACTGCTATTTCCTTGACATCTACCCTGTAGACCCAGACAGAATCATGATCCATATGGTACAGGAGAAGTACATTTGTAGAGTATGCTGATGGAGATATCTAGCTGCTGTATACAAAAGAATAATTAATAAAAAGACTGATGTTGTATACCTCTTTTTCTCCTGTGTTTGTTTGCCCTATTTGGTGCGTTCTTTCAATTCTCATTTTTGGAGTTGTGGTCATTTTGATCCCTCTGTAGAATGCCTTTTAGTAGTCTGTGTACAGTTGGCTTTGTTGTCATGAAATTTTTTAGTTGTTCTTTGTCATGGAAGTATTTCACTTCTCCATTAGACTTGAAAGAGTTTTGCAAGGCTTATCAGTCTGGGTTGGAATTTGTTTTTTATTACAAGACTTGAAGTACTTTGCTCCATGCTCTTCTTGATTTGATGATTTGTGAAGAGAAATCTGCCATTTTTCTGATGGGTTTTCCTTTAAGTGTGATCTGTTTCTTTTCTCTAGCAGCTTCTAGTATACTGTTCCTGTGCTGACTTTCTGGGATCTTGATTATTACATGTCTGGGTGTGATTTTAATTGGGTTGATGTTATTTGGAGTTCTATATGGTTTGGTTACCTGAATGTCAGACTGTTTGCCCTTATTTGGGAAGTTTTCTGCTATTATTTCTGTCCATATTCTCTTTATATCATTTGCATTGACTCCTTTCTCATTGGTGTCTTTTAGTTTTGCATTGTTCATCTTTGCTTCATCTTGCAGATGTTGAATTATTTTTTCTTTCATCCTACTTGCTTTTTAGAGATCTTTTCTTACCTCTTCACTAGCTGTAATTGTGACTTCAAGGTCTAAAGGTCTAGTTTCACTTTCAGAAACCATTTCAGTGGTTTTTCCAGCTTGTGATTGAGATTTTAATTTCCTGTGTAACTTTGAATCTGCTTCATGCATTGCATTTCTTTCCTATATTGCTCATTCAAGGATTCCATCATTCTTCTATTCTCTTGTATTTTTTCATCAGTGTCTTCTTTAGAAGTACTTAGCACTTCTTTCATTACTTCAGATGCTATTATTTCAGAGATTTCAGGTGTGTGATTTCCAATTTCTTCTATGCTATTGTCTCATGCATTTGTTCTGGATGGGTTCAGGGCCTGAGAATGCATTTTTTTCCTTCTTTTTGTCATGTTTTATAGCACTGTCTTCTGATCTTTGGTGTAGATTGTTGGTAGAGTTATTATCTTAGCACTAGGTCTGGATCTACCACGTTCAGCTTATCCAGGTGGGTGTGGCTTGGGTTTGGCTGCTCTGCTCACTTCTTCCTGCTGCAGCTCTTGGAAGTGAACCCAGTGTGCCAAAATGTTCCGCTCCTGGATCAGCTGGCTAGGTCTTGCCTCTAGCCTCTTTGCAGGGAGTTCTGCCACAGGGTTCCACACCAGGCCTGTCTGATGGAAGAAGTTCCACACACACACCTGGCCTGTGCTGCCTGTAATGAGGATCTGGTAGACCAACAAGTGGTCCCACTCATACCTAGGCCTGCATGCTGCTGGAGTCCCAAGTTTTTACTTTAACGTTCACTGATGGTGTGACTCTTTGCAAGTCAAATAAACTCTGAATTTGTTTCCTCTTCTTTAAAAAGACAATAATATTTATATGATAAAAATAATTGACAAAATGTATATACAAAGGTTAACTATATGGCAATTACTCAACAAGTATTACTCATTCTTCCTTTTTGCTTGCATATTGCAGTTTTACTTAAGTACACAAGCAGTTTTGTGATATCATGCATATAAATTGGCCATTTAACATTGTAATGAAGCACTACAACCAAACTATTGATACTTGTGTTTGTATAATCCTTTTGTTGTCAGCTAGTGGTGAGTGCAATCCAGACCCTTTTCCTTCTTTACTTTCACAGCTATGTAGGCCATTCCTTAAGGGTGTCTGTGTCTTGGCAACTAATTCTACAAATATAGAATATTGCCATATTACTGTCATTGGTGCAGATCTTCTCTGTGCTGAACAGTGAGCTCACAGCCACATTTATTTATGTTGAAGATTATTACATTGATGGTTCAAAAGAATATCTTTGAATAATGACAAAGCAAGCATGCTTCAAGATTTAGCTCTAAGGTAACCTAATCTATAAAATATTTCCTTACTACTCATGTAGAATTGATAACTGTATCAGAGTCCTTTCATTGCCCTTTGTCTCCAGCCGTGCAGCTCCTCACTCTGCTCATTTGTTCTCATTGTCTGTTTCATTTTGAAATTCCTAGGATGAGACTATATCAGTGTTCGGTTGGCCTCTGAATCTTCAGGGCCTGGCCTAATTAATGGATGACTAAGTGAATCGATGGCTGGTAGGGGCTCTGTTCTTTGCACTTTCCTTTCAGGGTTCAAGAAGTACATACTGGCTGTGTCCAGTAGGAGGTGACTTGGTCCTTTGGGCTCTGGTGGGAGGCAGCTGTAAGCAGAAATAATGCTTTCTGCTATGCAACCACACATTCTAAGATATTCATCATGGTGGTTGTTCTCTAGTTTGAACTCCTACTTTATGAACTACTCTAAGATAATTAGAAACACAAAACAAAACTCAGCTGCCAATTTTTGAACATTTTGGCTTTTAAAAACATTTTATCCTCTTGGGGGATGATAGATATTCTGTTAGAAAAATCTTGCCAATCTGAGCTATGTGAATTGCTCTAAGTCTTCCTCAAGTTGCCTGAGCTATCCTTTGAATAAAGGGAAGAACTGATCTCACATTCTATGGATTTAAAAATTGGTTATAAGCCAGTAAGATATTCTTATGAAAAGCATCTGGCTAAATTATTACAGAGACAGAAACCTACAGGACTCAGGGGTGTGTGGTGGTAGAATACAAGTACAATATGTTGCAGCAGATTTTTCTGATTAGTTTAAATCCTGGAAACTAAATTAAATGAAAGATGGCAATTTCAGAAATTAAATGGAACTTTAATAATCAAATTTTAAATGTGAACAGTGTAATAAACAACATGTCATAGAAACAAAAGGACAGATGGGATGTTTACTTTTTAATTGGCTTTTTCCATTATAATATTATTATGCAAACAATGTAAAGAATTCTCAAGTAAAAGGGAAAATATGAAGATAAATTGAAATTATCCATAGTCTCAATGACAAGATGGCCCTTACTCATATTTAGGTCTATTTTCTTTATCCTTCCCTTAGTAGACTTCAGTCTACTCTATGTATAATTTTATTTCTTGCTGGGAACTGTGTATGACACCATGTGCATTTATGTGAGATGTGTTAAGCCATCCTCTTCTTAACTTTGTTATCTCATTGGCCACTGTAAGGTCTTATGAAGCCAATCACGCTGTGTACTTTCCTTTCCAGTAACTGCTCTGGAAAATGTCTCCTGTCTGTGAACTGATTTGGGGCTGAAGTAATAGTGTTCTAAGGTCAGGCTGAAAAGCAAACAGGGTATGAAATAGCTATTCTTGAGGAATGTCCAGTGTATACATGCTTCCAATTTATCAGGGTATAACTTAGGATATTTTGACTGCACAGTGGTATATAAGTGTTATATGTTCAGTAGAAACACCCTTTGAACTTTGAAATTGGATCTTCCTGTAGGCCAGCGATGTGCAGTCTGATCCCTTCTGGGGATGCTGGACAGTGACAGTAATCATAGGCCTTGGTCAGCATTGTAAATACAAGGGAAACACTTAGACTTACTACACTATGTTGCCAGGCTAGAATAGTTAGTGGTTTGGGTGATTTAAATTACATTTTCAACCTAAAATACTTTTAGTTTACCAATGAGTTTATTAGATGTAATATACCCTCGTAAATTGTGAATATTGATAATTAGTTATTAGAGATTAAAGGTATTTTAAAATTCTTCTCTATCTTAACTCCTCTTAGGAAAAAAATTTCACATGTTCCCAATGCTTGTATGCGTCAGTAAGTCTAGTCTTGTTTCATAAGTGGTAGGTAATTTAGGAGTTCAGGTCAGTACCAGCACAGTCACCAAGATCTTTCTGAATCTTTCCTTGAGGGGAAAAACTAGGTAGCTTCTCTTTCAGTGCATACTCATTTCTGCTTTGTGTTATAATCATTTGTGCATTTGTGTAAAAACCAGACATTCTGGAGAAAGAAAAAAATGTTTCATTTATGTCTATATTTTCCAGTTCCCTAAGCAGATATTAAGAGTTTCTAAGTGTCGCATCTGGACTTACCTTATGGCCCAGAGTCTGAAAAGTGGAATTAAAATTATAGGGTTCAGTTGCATTTTATTTTTCAAGGAATCTTCCAGAAGGAAAGTAACATAGGATAATCATTATTTAAAACAAATAAAAACTAAAAACAGCAAAGAGAAAAGGAATACTCATTACTTTTATGGGGTAGGGGTGGGGCAGTGCTAGGGATTGAAGCCAGAACCTCATCCTTATCACATAAGAGCTCTGTCATGAGTCAACATTCTGACCTTTAAACATGTTACTTCTGGTGCTTTTTCAGTCAGGAGTTGGTAACTAATTATACAACCAAATCAAGTCCTAAAGAATCCTAGCACTTACATGGGTTTAGGAATAAGCTTTATCTGTGTTCTTAAAAATCTTTCTAAAGAAGTGGTTTGGTGACAGCAGCAGTAACATCAGCAGAAACATGTAGAAATGCAGAATGTCACACTCTCCTCAGACCTACTGAAACAAATTTCTACAAGATTCTCAAATGATCCACATTCATAACATTAGTTTGAGAAATACAATTGAGGAGACTGAATTGTATGAATAAAACATCAGACTTCAAAGATGGCATGATGTTAAACTCTGGCTCTTGCATGGAAAAAGGAATTAAACATTAATTTTGGTTGATTTAGCAGTTTTACCAGCATCTTCTAAATTCCATTGTTAACATCAGATGGCAAGATATGATTGCCAGCAGCAATGTTCTGGAACGCAGCCAGTGCATGAAATGCATTCCCACTGCTATCCAGCCTCAGTGGAGGATAGATGGCTTCCTATGTGGAGGATAAATAGTGGTTGAGAGATGCAGGGAAGGGCAAGCATCGACTGTGGAAATGCTGATCCTAAAGAGGAGATTCATGGGCATGATTGACAAAAGCCTATATACATTTTGTTAGGTACTGTCTGTCTGTTCTCCTCCACTCCCCATACAAATTGAGTATTTTCTTTATGCTTCTTCAGGAGACCTTCTGTGAAAATCTTGAGAAGTCATTAAACCTGTTTATGAGTTGATTTTTGATTTTAAACTGTAATCAGTTGAGAACATTGGAGCATTGAGAATTTTCTCCATAGCAGGATGGAGATGTTAACGAGTGCAGAAATGGAGGGATGACTTCTGAAGATAATTTCTAGCCAGCATGCATGGGGATTTACTGGGCAAAAGTATTAAGCATTGCAGTCTTTGTCAACAATAGGTAGGTTAAACTGGTGTGAAGTAACTGCCTAGAAATCACAATTACAGTGGTTCTCTAAAAAGACTGGCGAGGTGTTGCCTACTTAATTCATCTGTCAGCTGGCAGTGATTGTGCACCATTTAGGGCTAACATGACTTTGAAAACAGCCATAAAAGCCTACTGACCTCATCAATAGGGCTCTTTTGAATGGGGAGGTCAACTTTATCTCTGGGGTTATAGCTCTATTTGAGAAAAGAATAATAAGCTCTAGCATTAAGTGGAGTCTGTAGATGGATCAGCCCGTCACTTCATTTCTATTTATTAGTTGATGCTGTTGTCTTTGGAAACATAAGATTACTTACATATTTCTCATGCCATTTCTGAAATTGATGTTTCATGAAAGGGCTAATAAGGTATGTTGGCCATTTTGTTTATTGGTAACATTGCCATTTTCTTCCATGTAAATAATTGATACTATTCTTCATATACATTCCATGTCAAATTTATAGATTTAACCACTGTGTACTTTTAAAATATATCCATTCATTAAATTCTTTTTGGATTTGGTGACAGTTAAATAACTGTCACTGGCTAGTAAAGCGAGAAAATCTCAGATGATGTTATAATGTCTCTAGGAAATTTCTAGTGGAAGGAAATCTAATGTCTTCCATTCTTTTACTGTGCAGTGTTCATTGTCAGTAGTAACCATAAAACAAATGCATGTTGTAAAGATTTTTAAGTGAATAGACTCTTTACAGACTAATCTTTGGTTTTGCCAAATTAGATCAACAGTGTCTTTCAGTTCTATAGAATGATGTGCTTTAATGTTTTAAGCTAGGTACCTTTACAATTGAGTATGTACATGTTTCCATGTTTGCTTTGTTGAGTGAGCAAATACCTATGGTCTTTGTGTGTAGAATTGTACCAAGTGTTGAGAATATCTTTTAATTTTATTGAGTAATGGGAAGACTTGGATGGATTCCTCACCATGGAATCATAGGGGAAGTTGCTTACTAGTACTCATGGATTCACTACTACAGAAGACTTGCATTTGTGCCTTCCTCTAGTATGAGATGATTAACATATTTCATCTTATTTGAAGATGTTCTTGTACTGTTTGGAAATGTGACTGTTGAAACACTCTCAGGCACATTTGCATTCATATTTTAAGTTACTGAAATAGAGTTTAATTCCTAATACTTCTAATCCACTCAGAATAACATGAAAAGTATATGTATGAGTCCTGGAAAACTAGAAAACAATTTTCCATTAAAATTAGTACCTGTAGTCAGGTTTCAAGGCACAGTTTAGAAATCTTGAAAATGAATAATAAATATATGAACTTTCAATTTTATTAACCTGTATTTTACCATGAAGGTGTATTGACAATCAGCTCTATGAAGTCACCATTTACTCACATCAGTCAAAATGAGAGGGAAGGTATTTTTAAATTTTATAAGATTGTCAAAATATATGAAAACTTGAGTTTTCAGTCAGATAACATAACTTTTGGGACATGAGAAAAATAGAAAAGAGGCAGAGGAAATATAAATCTGTTTTGAGAACTTAGAAACATTAATAGCATTATGTTTTCAAGATAATAAATTACTTTTTAAAGACAAAAACAAGGCTTTTACCTATGCACTTGAATTATTGTCTCTAATGCTTCTCTCACTGGGAAGGGTCACTGTATAATACCTCCCTTTACATAAAATCTGTCCATGTGTCTTTTCCTTTGTCTTATTTACTTTTTAATTTGGTTTGACATCAGCTGAAAAATGCATGTAAGACGTGCTGTAGGATATAGCACCAGCTCTATGCCAGGAAATGAGCTATAACACATTGTGTAATGAATCAGAAGTTGGAAAGTGTTTTCAGCTACAACAGCTGGAAACATTTTGTCCAGTTGGCATGAACATTAATGAGTGATTGGCTTTGTAGGAAGGTAAAGGACAAAAGCATCCCTGATCATCTTGTACACTGAACCCAACTCAGGGAAAATAACCTCAGCAAGAACAGAAGAGCTAGCATTTTTTTGAATGCATATCGTACTCCAGGCATTAATGACTTCTTTTTTACCATACAATATTATGTGGTAGGTATTGTTATCTCCATTTACACAGGCAGAAACAAGGGAAAATTAACTGGTCAAGTGATTAACATGTAGCAGAGCAGCCAGGCATTCTTAACCACAGTACCAACCTGGATGCTTCATGGTATTTTTCGGATATTGTAAATAAATAAAATTATATGCATCCTTGTTTAAAAAAAATAAGAATGCTCATACTTCATTGTCAAGTTGTATCAACTTTGTCCACTGAAGTGCACAAATACTTTTTTTTTTGATCTGATCAGATTCTGGTATCCATCAGTATTTAAGCACATTGACATGAATGTACTACTTGCCAAAAGAGTAATGAGTGTTGAGAAAGCTATGGAAATGTCTTCTTTTGAATCTTTTTCTAAGTGTTTGTGGCTACTTTGGTTGCTGTTTGGACTTTAGTGATTATGAAATTGAGCTAGTTGCAGTAATTTTTTAGGAATTAGGAACTTTTTCAGATTATCATGAAAATTTACCTTCCTAAGCACAGAAAAAGAGCATGTAAAGCAAACTTTTTGAAAAGATCATTGCTAAATGTAACTCGTCTCCTAGAAATACAGTCATTTTGTGGAAAGTGAATACTGCTGAATTGTAAAACAAATAGGCTTTAAAATGAGAGAAAAAAGGAATGCAGCTTCATGAAGGCACAGCTTATAAGTATAGTGTCTACCCCAGTGAGTGCATGGGTCAAAGATTAGAATACACTTGTAGTTATGAAGGCCTCACCGTGTTCCAGTGTTATAACCTTTCCACTCAGGAAGTTCCTCTGTGCCTTACTGGGGTCACCCTTTGCTCCCTAAAAACCACTGATCTTCTTAATCACAGCTTTTACATGTTGGCCTCCCATTTCCACTTGCAACTTTTTCTTCCTACCTTCAAAGTCCTTAGCACAACTGTGGATTCACTAAATCCATCCTCTGCAATCTTATCGCACTCAGCCTCTCCAGCTTGGATAGTCTCTGGTTGCCTTGAGGGTTTATAAGTAAAAGGGCAGAGGAAAATACTCAGTCCTTTTCAGGACAGTGAACCACTTGCTGTCTCTGTGCTCTTTGCACATATGGTATTTCAATGTTACTTCCAAACAGGTATTTAAGAGAAAAAGACTTTGCAGCAGGATGGAATAATAATTGTCATCCTCCATTGTCCTAGTAGGGATCTCAGAAATCTGTTCTTTGCTCTTGCCATCTTTGCTTCCCAAATGGCGATACTTTCTATGTCACAGTGCAAAATATCACCCATAGGCTGATTACATTTCAAATGATATTAACATATTTCAACATGGCTGCTTTTTTAATAGTTAAAATATGTGTGCTTTGTTTCTTGGGTGAAATCCAATTACTTTATAACCTGTCTTTGTTCTTCATGGCAGTTTTCCCACTGTCCTTTCATCAATTTATTATTTAAGACTTTTTCATTATTTCTTATTTCTCTCTTCTCAAAGAAGGAGACTGTTGTAAATTCTAGTCAGCTTCTAAGTAGTAGAACAGCAACTGGGAATGGCGAAATTCTGTTCATTTGCCCACCATTGAGAACAATGAAAGTTCATGTCAAGAGGCTGCTGGCTTTTGGAGAAAATGTTGTATTTTCAGTGCATACTATGTCCTTTCTCTTGGTGTCCTAGGCCATCTGTAAACCAAAAGCAAAAGTTCAGTCTGGCCTGTGAGACTTCTCACCAAACAAGAATGAGTCTATCTGAGAGCCTAAGGTCCTGGGCTCTTTCCTACACACAATTCTGAGGCTGGTGAAGTAATGAATTTCCTTTCCAGTATTGTTTTCATTTTCTATCCCCTTCTTGGTGACCTGCCTATCTGAGGAATCAATGGAATTTTTGACAATGGATAACCACCTGGAAGAGAATCATATACAGAAGACTTTGTCAACAAGTGGAACTGATTTATAGTTATTACTTTGTTTATTTACTACATGAGTTTATTATAATTTCTTTTAGATAGATTGACCACAGGAACTAATAAGAACAAGTTAGGAAAATGTGATTTAAAATAAATCAAAACACTGTACTTTTAACTGAAGTTTCTTTGTTTTCTCTATAATAGCGACCCTTGAATTTAAAGGACTCATCTTTTCCCTAGATTTCTAGAGTCATATTCTCTCAGAATTGCATTTCTCAGGCATGGAAACTGATTTTTTTTCTCTTGTATATTGGTCAGTGTTTGGGCTCCTGCTTCTCTCATTCTTTAGAAGAGAGTTGATATCCTTGGCTACTCATCAAGTGACATAAAACTAATCTTATTGTACGTCATCTCTAATTTCCCTGGATTTGGAAACTGAGAAGACTGAGGCTAGAAAAAATGATGGAGAAGATAAATTCTGCTATTTGTGTTCTGCTTCTTGACAATGTTTCCCCATTCATAGAGAAAAGACCTGATTCAATTGAAGGACATGGTTTTGCTGTCTTTCACGGACTGGGAATCTGTATCAGAAGAAGTGCTCCTGCAAGTTGCAGGTGCAGTGTATGGTTCTTCTCCATGCTGACCCTAGGTCCTCTTTCTCTTTTTCTTTTGCTACTTAATTTTGCCCAGATGAGTCTTTGATAAGTAATGAGATAATTCCATTTTTCTTCTCATTTAGCTTTTCACCAGCAGCAATCACATTCTTTTTTTTTTTTGAACCGGGGATTGAACTCAGGACCTTGAGCTTGCCAGGGAAGCTCTTGTTCCACTGAGCCATCTCGCTGTCCTAGCAATCGCATTCTTGCTCTTGATCATTCCTTCTTTCGCAATGGGTGCTCCCCAGGGCTTTTTGGTCGCATCACTCTGAGCAGTATGCCCTCAAGATGGCAAAGTGCTTCTCAGCTGATGGTTATGGAGCCCCCTGGTGGGCCTGTCAACATGTTATACTAATGACACTGCCATTAATGATTTAAAAAATTACAGATATAATTATTGCTTTAAGACGTTTCCCTTATACAGAACTACATTTTAGAGCTGTCAAAAGGTGTCAAGTGGAAACTCCTATTTCTCATTTGGCTTATACAACAGAATACCAGGAGTAGGGAGTTCCTTATTTTGACTACTTTTGGCTTTTACAAGGTTTATTCTAAGCCACTTGATGTTACTTTTGTATTCAGAAGCACTGGTTAAATAAGTTAATGAGTTACAAAATAAAGGGTGATGCTAAAAGACATTTATTATGAAACATTGTTTTCTGACTTATGAAAATGATGTTAGAAAGAATATATACTGTTTACTTGACCAATATATATTTATTTATATACTGAGATGAAAATTATATGCTCTGAATATTACTAAAGAAGATGTTTTGGGAAGGAGTGTGCAAAATTTACACAAGGTCCAAATGGCAGATTTTAAAAAGTGATAGTGTATTTTAATACAGATTTGATTATAATACCAAATAAGGTATACTGAACCTGACATTTTTATGCTCAAATTACATATTTCCCTGACAAATTGAAGTTGCTTGAAAATATGTAACTGAAGCTGATTGGGAAGACCAAATTTTGTCTTTGTGTTTCCTAAATACTATCCAAGTTCTGTTGATTTCTCTAAATTTAAATATTTTTAAGTTAGCTATAATTCAAAATTTTCAATTATTTAAATATTTCTTAGAGCATTTAAAAGTTAAATAGTTCTATGAAGAATGCTTGAGGAAAAGAAGGACTAGGAACATAGGTGCTTGGACCATGGGGTGGTGACTTAAAGATGGATGACAGTTACTTAATGCCACAGGGACCCAGCGTCTCTAAGGTAGAACTTCACTTCTAGCAGGTGCTTAATAAATGTTTGTTGACTTCCATAGTGGTTGTGCCAGTCTACAATCTCACCAAAAGTGGAGAAAAATTCCTTTATCCCCTCAGCCCCTCCAGCATTTGTTATTGGTTAACTTCTTGATGACAGCAATTCTTACTGGGGTGAGATGGTACCTCCTTGTTGTTTTAATTTGCATTTTTTGAATGACAAATGATGTTAAACTTTTTTTTGTATATTTTTGTCATTTGCATTTCTTCATCTGAAAAGTATCTATTCACCTCAGTTGCCCAATTTTTGATTGGATCTTTGGGGGGGGGGATAGAGAGTTCATGAACTAAAACCAAACTGCATGGGAAATGTTTCAAAAAATAAATAACTGGGATATCATCTTCCTGAAAAGTTTTATATATCAAAAGAAATCACCAGCAGAATAAAAAGAAAACTCACAAATTGGGAAAAAGTTCTAGCTGACTGTCCCTGAAATAGGACTTCTATCTAGAACATACAAATAATGTTTTAAAAAATCAGGTCCCCAAAATTCAAAGACTCAAAAAATGTTCTGTTTTTCTGATGCCATATTCTTTATTTACAAAGCCTATGAAATTAACAGTGAAGGTTATCTTTTTAACTTTTTTATTTAGTTATTTTATTGGCACAATTTAGGTATGCACGATGGTCTCATCTATTATGAGGAATTTGTATCTGTACCTGATAGATCTTCATTCCTGTTTTCCTCTGTCCCTTCATTTTCAACCTTCTCTCCTTTAACCCTTTTCCCCTTCTTTACTCACAGAGCTGTTCCCATTTTATACTTTTCTTTTCCATTCCTTTCTTTTCTCCCACCTCCCTTTTCTTTTTGAACAATTTTGTCCTATTTTATATCTATTTTACTTTTGATTCTTATTTACACTTTCAGTTTCTAACACCAGAGAGAGAATGAGATATTTATACTTGTGTGTTCGATTTATTATAGTCTCAAAGTCCATTCATTTAGCTGTAAATGTCTCAATTTCATCCTTTATGGCTGAGTTATACTCCATTACATTAAAAACACATCTTTTTTAATCCATTCATTAGTTGATTGGCATTAGGATTGTTTCCAAGATTTAGTTATTACAAATTGTGCTGCTACAAACATGAGTGCACATATATTGCTATGGTATTATGCTTTTAATTCTCTCATGATTATATCAAGGAGGGGAATATCTGGGTTAAATGAGACCTCTAGCCTACTTTTGGAAGAATTTGCACACTGATTTCCACAGTGGTTGCTCCAGTCCACACTCCCACCGATGGTGGAGAAGGGTTCCTTTTTTCCTCAGAGCCCTACCAGTACTTAGTTGCTTTCTTGACAATAGCCATTCTTTCTGGAGTAAGATGGAATCTCAGCATTGTTTTAATTTCCATTTTCTGTATCACCAGGGATGTTGAGCATTTTTTCATTTATTTATTTGCTGTTTGTACTTCTGAGAAGTGTCTATTCATTTCAGATGACCATTTTTGGATTGGAATTTGAATGCGGAGTCTGATTTTTTTTTTTTTTTTTTTTTTTTTTTTTTTTTTTTTTTTTTTTTTTTTTTTTTTTTTTTTTTTTTTTTTTTTTTTTTTTTTTTTTTTTTTTTTTTTTTTTTTTTTTTTTTTTTTTTTTTTTTTTTTTTTTTTTTTTTTTTTTTTTTTTTTTTTTTTAGTTTTATCTATGTCTAGATACTAGTCTTTTGCCTGAGGAACAGCTGGCTAGAATTTTTTTCTACTCTGTTTTCTTTTTCACTTTGTTGGTAGTTTCATATGATTGGGGTTTTTTGTTCAAATCTTTGCCTATACCTGTGTTTTCAAGAGTTCTACCTATTCTATTTTCCAAAAGATTTAGTGTATTTGTTTTATTTTATTTATTTTTATTTTATTATTATTTTTTTAAGGGAAGGGTCTACAGGGTGTTCGGGTCTCACTACTAGATCAGCCTTGTAGTGATCTACCTGTTTACAGCCTCCCAAGAGCTGAAATTACAGGTATGCGGCACCATACCCAGTCTCAATTGCTGTCTCAGAGCTCCCTGGGGGTGGGACCAGCATGACAGGCCTGGGATTGAACCCCCAGCCCCTGAGTCTGCTTGCAGGAGCTTTAATCTGCTGAGCTATTTGGCAAGCCCTTAGTGTATTTGTTTTAATATTTAGATATTTGTTCCATTTTTATTTTAGTTTAGTGCATGCTTATAGACTTTGGCCAATGGAAAGCCAGTTTTTCAGCACCATTTACCAAAGAGGCTACTTTTCTTTCAGTGAACATTTTTGGTTCCTTTGTCAAGGATCATGAGGCTGAGTATATTTGGGTTATTTCTGCATCTGTAATCTGTTAAATTGATTCTTAGGTCTGGCTTGCTTGCCAGCACCAGATTCTTTATCACAGTAGTTCTATAGTATAAGTTTAAGACAAGGATTTTGATGCCTCATACTCTGAAAAAGGAGATTGAAGAGGCTGTCAAAAAGTGGGAGGATATCGCTTGCTCTTGGGAGAAAACAGCATAATGACAATGGCCGTACTTCCAAAATTGCTCTATAGATTTAAAGCAGTCTCCAACAAATCATCATTACTAGAGAAACATTCCCAAAATTCATTTGAAACTAGAAGAGACCTAGCATAGCAAAAAAAAAAAAAATCTATTAATAGTTTTGAAGCTTATTATTGTTTTTGTCCCTTATCCAAGAAGGCTTAATTATCAATGATGTTAGCAGTACCTTCCTATCATTAGCATTTCTTTTTTTTTTTTTTTTTTTCTTTTGGCAGAACTGGGGATTGAACTCAGGCCCTTGTGTTTGTCAGGGAAGCATTTATTCTACTGAGCCATCTCCCTGGCCCTCTTTAGCCATTTCTATGATACGTCTTGTTCTCAAAGTCTGCTGATGTGTAGTAGAGTGGGAGCAAGGGAGTGGGACCAACGCCATGGCCATAAGATTGCCACTTCCCTCCCTTTATATTTCTCTAAACTCCCACTGACTTCATCAGAAGCTGGAACATTGCCCTGCTAGCTTCCCTGTGCCTGCACTACCCTTGAACCTGTTGAGTCATTCAATGACTAACCTAGTTTACCCAAAACATGTAACGAGAATCCTGTTCTGCTTGTCTGTCTGTGTGCCTCAATTTAAGTCTTGCCCTGAACTCTCGCAGAAGCTCTCCATCAATCTCTGCTTTCTGTTTCTTTCCTCCATAGCCTTTCTTTTTCTGTGCTGCGTCAAGGTGGTTCTTCCTGGGAGACAAATCTGATGAAATCATCATCTCCATTTCCATCCTCAAGGGATGTATAGAAGTCATCAAGATGTGGGGCACTTCTTCCTTTCTAACTTCAGTTCTTGCCATTCTACCTTGCCAACTTGTTCTCCTAACAGCCTTTAGCTTTAGACTTCAAGTGTCTTCGCAGGCCTCCTCACCCTGCCTGAGAGCCATCCATCTGTGCTTCCTCCTTACTCTTCTCAGAATACAAGTTGCTCTAGTGTATCTAGACAACATCCAGGTGTGTGCAGAGAGCACCTTCCCATCTCACCACAAGCCCAGAAGCTGTGAGCTGAGAATCTCCATTCAGAAAGTCCTGAATATGTAGGCCCAAGATGCACTTCACCAGGATCTTAGATTTTTTAAAATTGGTAACATTTACAGTTTTTCTTTCTTTCATTTACTGACCTTCTTTTAGTTTTCAAAATATGTTTTTAATTAATTATGTGTTGTATTATTACATGTTTGCAGGACACAATGACTACTTTTATCATGGGGATTGTGTACATGTGTACTACACATCTTAATTCTTTTTTGCCTTCTTCCTCCCCCATCCTTTCCCGCTCCCTCTGATTCTAGACCCTCTTCCCCTTTGAAAAAGCTCTGTCTCCATTTCTTTTTCAACTCTATTTTTTAAAAAAATATATATACTTGTCCTTTTCTTTTTCCCCTTCAAACAGGACAGTAAGTAAGGGCCAAATAACATTCCTTACCACAGCTGTAAGCTTACAAATGCTATGTCACTCCATTCCTAAGTAGGTTCTACTTTAGAGTGGCTTGCTGGGCATTTCACATTGTAAATGTAAAGTGCATGAGATTTCTGAAACATTGCTAATGCATCATCTACCCAATGTTGATTCTCACTAAGCAGGTGACACATGGACTTCTATGGCAGTTGAAAAAAATGCATCTGGATTACCTATCCTTGGTAACTCTCTTCATGACTTTAAGTAATGATTAGTTACCGACAGAGAGAAAAGCTTTAGTTCCTTTATGTGCCAAATAGAGATTAAAGTGCCACCAACTTTTTCCGCTAGCTTTAGTTGGAATCTGTCCTATACTAGAGGAAATAAGATTTTGTCTTGCTTTGTGTTTGATATGTAGTAAAGAAATAAATCAAATTGAGTAATGTGTTATTGGTGTGGGGCAAGAGTCAGTGCCTTAGAAACAAAAAGGAAATTTGGAGAAATTAAATCACTAAAATTACCTGTTTTTGTTTCTTAATAAAAATAGAAAAAAATATAAAGTATAAAAATAAGATACGTTCACTAGAGAATAAAGGTAGAAAGCAGAGTTAAGTAGAAATTGTAAGTGGGAATAGTATTTAAGTGTACTACATGGGATTTCTATTAGAGGACAGCCCTAAGGTGAAATGTTATGGGGGACTGGAATAACTGAGTGTTACACAGCAAAGAAACATGTATTTGGAAGGTGGGCCAAAGTCTGGTTTCAAATACAGAGTCATATTAACTGCCCAGAATGCTTCCAAGAAAGGCTTGTGCTTGTAACAGAGCTAGTAGGCCACTGGGTCCCAGGCCATTGGCCTTGTCTTTCCTGGGTCACTCAGCTATTTATAATGTTGAGATTTTTTTTTTTTTTCTTAAGCGAGAGGAGCTTGTATTCTTGCTTTTAAGGATGAGATTACACAGAAGAGGAGTGATTTGAAGAGAGGTAGAAATAAGACCAATTGAATGTTTAGAAAGAACATGAAAATCCTCTCCCAAAACCTGTTTATAATTCTGGTAAAAGCCATTTTGAACTGGTTTCACACTTTTTCCTTCCAACCTGAATGTGTAAATAGCACCAGTGATAGTAAATAGATCAGGACAGTTTTAAAGATACAGAATGGAATCCTGCTTCTTCTCTTTGTTATTGATATCTCATCTATATTTTAAAAATATTCAGAAACATTTAGAATTCATAGAATCATTGCAGTGGAGATTAGAAATAGAAAGGAATATAATATACTGAAGAAATACTTGCCCTAGGAAGGTTGGCTAAGAATAGTTAGCATTCTTGTGTTATTGTGAGCTCTAAAACAGAAATGGAAGTGCAGTTGTCATGGGACTGATTAGAAACAGCATGAAGTATTTTAGTTTGTCAAGAAGTACAGGGACTGGGAGATGGCTCAGTAGAATAAGCACTTCCCTGGCAAGGGCAAGGGTCTGAGTTCAATCCCTGGTTCTGAAAAAAAAAAAAGTACAGATTTTCTTAACCTTTTCCTAGCACTAATATCCATGTACCAATCTCTGTAAATCTCAAGGTACGTTAGTACCTGGTGCATGTCCTGTGGACCCTCTGGGCTGCCATTATTCCCACAGCTGGCTTTGGTGCTGCTGCTCCCATGCAGGGCATTTTGCAACCTGCTTTTCCTTACCATGCCTTTCCCTTATTGAAAGGGGCCTGTCCTTCAATTCCCCACGGCATAGCTAAGGCCAGATCATGACATCACTGAAGCTTCGGGGAAGGCTTTTACATAGAAGAAAGATGAGAGAGCAGCCCTTATCTAGGCCCTCAATAGGCTGTCTCTCAAGGTCCAAAAATCCCGTTTCCTCTTTGGCTGAGTGGCAGTGTCCCGCTCACCTCCTCTCTTCACTGTGTTCTCTCTTCCCTGCTAGTGCTCAGACCTAGCCCTCAGCCCCTGCCCTCCAAAGAAAAAGGGAGTTTTCTTTTCTAGAGTGAGAACACTAAATGTACTATGTGCAGTTTTTGAGAATACAATGTAGGCACCTTAGTGCACAAAAGACTCTTGAATTTATTCCTCCTGCCTGCTTATACAGCCATTGACCAACATCTCCCAACCTTTTTCTCCTTGTCCCACTCAGTTTTTGGTAACCTCTATTCTACCCCCTAACTTCTGTAAGCACTGATTTTTATACTCCATATATGATTAATACCTTGTGATATTTGTCTTTCTGTTCCTGGCATATTTAACTTAGTTTTCAAGTGATGAATTTCATAATTTATGGGTGAGTCTCCTTCCATTATCTGTGTATATGGTATTATTAGATATATAAATTTAACCATTCGATATTGTATAAATACTTCAAAGCATGAAGTTGTGCAAGATAAATACATGTATTTTATCTATCAACCATAGAAAATAAGGTAAAAGAAAATTTCCTCAAAGCAGATTCTGTAGTCAAAGCCACATCCCATCTGGAAAAGCTGTAACTGTTATATAGGGTGGCTAACTCCTCCTGATTAACCACCTGTTCAGATGGACCATTACATTACCCCTTTGGAATCATGAGGCCCTTCAGGTGTCTGTTCACCAAACATTAAATGATTGGTTTTGAAAAGTAGGTTTGAATCTTCAATTATGAAGCAAGAAGAAAGTCACATGAATGGTTTTGCACATCGTTTTTTGTAGAAGCTCCTCTTGTTCAGACCTGGCCAGAGCATCCTTTGTCCATGGGCACTCTAGTACTACCTAATGCTTAAATTATTTTTGGTAAGGCCACTACTTGGACTCTCTTTACTTCACTTGTCTCTGGCCACATGCATTGCCTTCTCATTTCTCAGGTTATTCAATCATCCCCAACTGGGAGAATGGTGTGTCAACAGCAGAAGGGATGTTTGTAGTTATTAAAGAATCTAATTTACCCTTGCCAAGCCTTTTTGGTGTAGGAAAACAGTGAGGAGAGGAACAAATGCCCTGTAGGAGTCTTCTAGGTAGAAAGTCATCAGTATCCTCAGAGCAGTTCCTGTATACCAGCTGCCCAGATGGCCTTGCTTTCCAAACTCAACTTTACATGTCTGTCATTAGTCTGCAAACTTTGTTACAATGAGGTCATTTTTTATTTCTTTCCCTCTTATGCCTGCCTGTAATACACTTGCAGAAATTGATTACCAGTACATAATGCTACAGCCTAACTCTTTGCTAAGTGCAGCACAGGCAGTGAGTTCATCAATCACATTGCAAGAGCTTATCTTCCCTTTAGCATCAGCTATGTTGAAAGATGGGTGACCTATTTTGTTACAAAATTTGCATCCAACTTGTCTAGACTACTAACATTCTTTATCATGTTTTTTAAAACTGTCCTGGAAACACTGCTTCCAGCTGAAGTGCAAGATATTGAGGTTGTCCTATGAAGATTTCCTTTGGGACTAATTTCATCTTTCTATGTGCTTCACACCAAAATTGAGATCAACAGGGGATTTTTACAACCCGGGAGACCCAAGCTGTACAGACATAGACTCCAGAGGGCTGGTTCAGGTAGTGCTCTGTTTTTGTGCTACTGAAGATTAAATTGAGGGTTCTTGACATGATAGACTATGCTCTACCACTGAGCTACATTCCTGGTCTCAGGAAGTGTTTTGATCACAGAAACATGCCCTACATTGATTAGTTTGTTAAAGATTCTAATTAAGTAATGCTAACAACAGGTGCATAATGATGTCAAATGGGAAAGTGTTGACTGGGAAATAAATAATGCAAGGGAAAGGATCCAGTTATACCTAGCGAATCATGAGCCTTTTATACCAAATTTAGACTAATATAATTTTGTTAAAAATGCCTAGTCTTATTGACACATGGTAGTGCACACTTGTAATCTCAGCTAATCACCTAGGAGGATAAGATGGGAGGATTGTGAGTTGGAGGCCAAACTATGCAATTTAGTGAAACTCCGAGGGGTCGGAGAGATGGCTCAGTAGAATAAGTGCTTCCCTGGCAAGTGTAAGGGCATGAGTTCAATCCCTGGTTCCGCCAAAAAGTAAAAAATAAAAAGAAAGAAATTCCTATATTTAAAAACAACAACAACAAAAACTAAGAACCTCATCCTATGCTCAATACTGCAACATTTGATTTGTAGAGACATTCATTTAAATTTTTTTTCACAGAATTTATCTGCTTTACTAGTGGGTAACTGACACAATAATATGAACTGAATTATTCCATTATGATCTAAGTTGCTAAAATAATCCAATAGGAATTCAAGAAATAATGAAGGGATGGCTTTGGGAGGTAGTAGAATCTTGAAATACCTTTTGCTGTGATTTGGATGTTGAATGACTCCCAAAGGCCTGTATGTTGAAGGTGTGGTCCCAAGGGCAAGCTATTGGGAGGCAGTGGGATCTTTAGGAGGTGGGGCTTTATAAAAGGTCTTTAAATGGTTAGGAATGTGCCCTGTGGAACCCAGCCACCTTCCGCTTTTTTTGTTTCTTCATTTATGAGAGTGGTTTTGCAGCACCAGGTGTGCTCACAATGTCAGGCTACCTTTTTTATAGTCCCAAACTGATGGAGTGAATTGTTCATGGACTGAAACTTTTAAAATCATGAGCCAGAATAAACCTTTTCCCTTTATAGATTGATAATGTAATGACTGAAAATTGATGAACACACCCATTGTACACCTCAAACTCTTTGGCCTTCTCAAAACTACTTTAGCCTTCTCTTGGAGGAAGCTCACCAGGCTAAGGCAGACTGGAGTTTTCTCAATTAACCATAATTGTGATTTGGTTGATAACATTCAGAATATTGATAGGGAGCTACAAAACATACTATGTAGTAATCCAGGGGCGTAATTTCTCATAGACAAGGTGCAAATCACAGTGAACATGAGCAGTCAGCCATGAGAAGCTTATGTTTGAAGCTTCAAAGATAACATTGATGGAATTTTCTCTTTGGTGATAGTAGCTCAGAATTCACTGCCAATTTTCATTCTCACTGGTAATTTTTGTTTTTAAAAAAGGAATTTTCAGGCTATCTGCAGAAGTATAACTTGAGAAAATGACCTTTGGATCTTATAAATTATGGAAAAGACAGAGAAAAGATCTCAAAAATTTCATAAGATATTACATCTGACAAAGAAAGAATAGTAGTTAAAGTGTCTCTTTGCTTAGTGTCATTTGAATTGTTCACAATAAAAATGTATTTCAATATAGAGCTATAAGAATTTTAGAGCATGTAGGCTTTTGCTTCAAACTTTTTTGTTTTACATAATTTTGAGATTAAAAGTCACTATTTGACAAAAATACTAGTGTGGGGGTACTTAGACATATTTATGGAATCTAAATTTTCTAAAGTGGGTATGCAGAGAAAACACCAGTTGTTAGTAATTAATCTTTGGCAATGAAGTGATAATTAGAAATACGTGTTCCTTTGATGAGTGTGTACACACACATATGTTTGAGTAGTAATATAACCTGAGAATACTTAAAAACTAAAGTAGGTGCCATATAACCAATAGTAATAAGGATGGCTTTTGTACAGGTTAATTCTCACATCAGGTTTTGAACACTTACCCAGGCTTCTTTCTTCCCGTTTTTATGTGCCAGATGTGTGGGCAATCTTTCTAATAGAAATTTATTTGGAGCATAGATTAAGGACAGAGTGATGGTAGCTTTCACAGGGGTAATTAACTTCTTATAAAGTACAGTTATTTAGGAAAAACTTGAAATAGAGTAACTATTTCCAGATCTTTTATCCTATCCTTTGTCATTCTGTTCCTTCCACTTCTGTACTGTCAACTTAGAGATTCCTTTTCAAAGCATTTCAAAGTTTTGTTTTTAAAAGATAGAGTCATAAAGAGATTTATTGGGCAGAAATTTAAGAACACACTCAAAGGAAATAGAGTTCTGGCCAAGAAGAGAGATAAACTATAGCATGGACCTGGAAATATTTATGTGGTTTTTGGTGGTGGGAATGTGTGAAACTTGTAAATCTATGGAAAGTTTGGGCTTGGTTCACTGCTGGTGAATTGTGATGGCCACCATGGGTGAGGAACATGGCTCACTTTGCAGGTGACAGGATATTGCATTCCATAGTAGAAAGCAAGGGCCTAATCTGCTGTATTATTTTATTGGTTATCTAAGATATTTTACCTAAAAATATTCTTTGAAACTTAAGAATTTGTTTCTCTATCATAAGGTCAGGTTTCTGCCCTTTATCAACTAAGCTTGTTTATTAGCTAAAAGTACGTTTCATTGGTTTTGAATATGATAGTTCCCAATACTGTAAGTTTGTGTCATATTTCTTCTTAGCCATTTCTTATTTATTTATTTATTTATTTATTATTGAGAAACAAATATCAATGAGATATTTCAAAGCTGATTAATAGGACAGTTTCAATAATTAGTACATTGTACATTGTCATCTTCTTAGTGGTTATCCATAGTACAAGAAGCAGACAGGATATCCTGTCCAAACAGTATTAATACAAATATTTCTTCTCACTGAGTTAAGCGAAAGTAGCTGTACATCTATCCTAACTATTCGGTATATACAAATACAAAATGGTCCCTCCTTTGTAGCCCCTTTTTTTTCTTAGTTCTGTCAGAAATGGGTATTCCATTGGCATCTAAATATTATAGGTGCATGAATTCAGCAAGACAATCCAACACTGTCAAGTAGTTCATTATAGCAGTAGGTTATCCGCAGAAGTTGTTGACTTGAGCCCTTCACAGCTCAGTATGTTAATATTAGCCATTTTTTTTCTACAGACTAGATACAACATCTATGCATTTGAGCTTTCAAATGATTAACATCACTGAGTACCATAGGGGTAAATCTTCAGCAATTTCAAAACTTAGACATATTTATGGAATCTAAATTTTCTAAAGTGGGTATGCAGAGAAAACACAGTCACTTCTAAGTCACTGACATAGGACTTAAAGTCACTGATCAGAAGCTGGGGACAGACAATGCTAAGGACCACCATCCTGATCTTTTAAGATAACCTGCTGTGCTTCTCTTTGACTAGATACAAGTTTTGAAATTGCTGTAAGATTTACCCCTATGGCACTCAGTGATGTTAATCATTTGAAAGCTCAAATGCATAGGTGTTGTACTTGTGGCCAAGTTTCCAAAACCAGCAGTGCTGTCTGAGAATAAGAGAAGTGGAAGATGGTTCTTACATGGATGAGAGATCAACAGATGGATGGATATGGAGGAGGAGAGAAAGGAGAAGAGAGGAATTACAATATGTACGTGCACCAGATCCACATGAGGAATATAAACATCATGTACTATAAACATTTACTAATGAAACAAAAAGGCTCCCTCACTGCTCTCTATCTGGTGATTCTTACATCTCCAGTCTTTGCCGTCACCCTTTCTTTTCATTCCATTCGGCAGCAATCATTCTTCGATGTTTACTGACATTTCTGCTTATGTTTCTGAATGCCTTAGGAATTGCTTGACTTTTCCTTTGTGATAACCTAATTACAAATGTTTCTTTGCCCTAATCTATTTTAATAGCCTAAATATATTTAATATATTTCATCTTCTTCCTTTGGATACAAAGTGGTTTGAGACAGGAAAGTCTCAATGTGACTTATTTCTATTTTTTTTTCTAGCATGTTCTAATTATGCTAGAAAAATAACAAAGAAACTTAGAGAAATCCAAGAGGAAATGACCCTATTGTCTTGGTTCATTTTGGCCTTAGACAGAATATCTCAGAGAAAGAAGGTCTTAGGTGGCCAACTACTAGGGTAAGAAGCCCGCTGTAAGTACCTCAGTGAGTGGCACAGTATGTCTTCCATAAATAGATGTTGAGTTCAGAATTCTTTAAAATGAGAAGACTAAAAAAAATTATTTCTTGAGTTCTGTGGATCATTGTTTATGATTATGGCTAGAATTAAATAATATAACTATATTTGTTATGTGGCTTAGCAACTTTTTTTGTTGTTGAGACACAGTACCTGACAGCCAAAGTTAAAGGAAGAAAGCATCATTTTAGCTCACAGTGTATAGAGGTCCAGTTCATAGTCAGCTGGTTCCAAAGCAGGGTGGCATGGCAGAGGGGCACTGCAGCTGACCAATTGTCTAAGGCAGAGCAGGCAGGAAGCCCAAAGCTGCAGCGGCGGCAGCAGCAAGCCTGCCTTCCTTCTGTCCCCTTGCATTCCACCCAGGCAATAAGCCTGTTGATCGGTGCCACGGACACCCAGTGTGGGGCTTCTGGTGTACACACTGAGAACTGTGCTAAACCCATTTAGTCATTATACATGCTTAATCCACTTCCTATAGCTCCATTTTGGGGAGCAAGCCTTTCACATATGGACCTTTGAGGGTCAATCATTTAAATATTTAAAAGTCCACATGTTTTTTGTGGTTACATAAGCACTGGTCAATTTTATAGGCAACAAATATTATATTAGCACTGTTGGAGTTTTAGTTATCATCATCTGGGTCATGAATGCTGCTCACTTTATTCCGTAGGCATCCAGTGAGCATTAGCTAATGAGGGAGAGAGGGCAGCCTCCATTAAGTAGCATTGCAATTTTAGAAATAACTTGGTTTTTCAGATGGGGGACTTACCAAGATTTGTACCCAGATCAAAGTTTCATGTGATCATAGGAGAGGCGTTTTGGGAGTGGCTAGCTCTAGAGTGTGTGACGTTTGGTTTAAGTGTGGCTAGGATTGACCCATGGTGAGATCAGTAGACTATGAGGGACAGAGGCAAGGTGGATGCTCTTCACTTGCTGCTTTGCTACTTTGTTGCTAGCTGGCTTCTGCTGTGCTGTGCTCTGGGTAACTAAGACAGGACTGCACTTAAAGTGACAAGGTACTCAACGGAATATGTAACTGTAAGATGGGAAAGATGTTGCCGAAAGTAGTTATAAAATAAAAACTAGGGTATGGAGGGCATCCTTACCTTCTAAGTCACTGACATAGGATTTAAAGTCACTGATCAGAAGCAGGGGACAGACAATGCTAAGGACCACTATCCTGATCTGTTAAGATCGCCTGCTGTGCTTCTCTTTGAATATAGTGGGTCTTTTAGGACCTAATGAAAAATAGATTCCGAATGAGCAGGCATCCTGCTTAGCAACAGCCAAGTGGCTAGCAAGTGCAGCAGAGATCAGATTGTTGTTCACAGAAGATATTTATTTGTATTCATTTAAATAAAAAAAATAAAATGGCAATAAGAGTTTCAAAATAGATTAGGACAGTTATAATAATTAATACATTGCATCTTGTTGTCTTTGTAGTAGTTATTCAGAGGATGAGATGTAGACATGATATCTTGTCTAAATAATATTAGTACAATCTTCTCAATGAATTAAGAGAAAGTAACTGGAAAAAAATATGTGTGTGTGTGTGTGTGTGTGTATGTACAGAAGATAGGACAAAAGATATTTAAAGAAACAATGTCTGAGGACAGAGTTCATTCTCTGTACCTGAGATAATCCTTTTCCTCTGCTGGAGGGCATGGCTTGGCCAGCTACTGTCATGTCCCTCCATCTTGTATCATGTTTCTCTCTCTCCCTAATCCCCTCCTCTTTCCTCCCTGGTTGTCTAGTGTCCACTATACTGCACTCCAATATTAGTGCCACTCTACCATACCCCTGCCCCAGCCCAGATACTTCAGATACAACTGTGGCCTGTTCGAAGAAGGGATGGGACACACTGGAATGACTCAGATTAGGAAGGAATGGCTCAGATCTGAGCCCCTTGTAACACCACCTCAAACCCTGCATTTAACCTTGATGAGATTCCCTGGTTTCAGCCCTACCCTCTCATTGAATCATGCAGTGACATCTGAGGCTATTCTGAAGCCCTATACCAGTTGTGGCACTGTGCTTGGACCAATTACAGACCTGCAGCTGCTTTAGAAGCATCACTCCTCGTACACTTCTCCAGTTAGTCTCCAAGTACTGCCTCCCAGGCAGTGAACCTCGGCACTATTAAAATGTTCACTCTGGTGATCTGTAAACTGCTCATGATTTATTTGGGGGATAGTGTGGACTCTCAAGGTCTTACAAATTTACTTGGGATTCTTATCCTGAAGAGTACGAACAAAGGGATTATTTCAAAAGAAAGAGCAATAGTGTTCATGTTGATACAGTGGTGAGCACAGTTACCTTCCAAGAGAAAGAGCTGTGAACACGGAGGGCTATTAGCATTGCAGAGCTCCAGAGACTGGCAGTGAAGGATGATTAGCACATGGCAGAATCAACCTCTGATATCCAACTGGCATCGGCTGGCAGCAGCAGGGATCAGCAGCTGGTCCTGTCAACTGTTGGCCTCCAGTGGTGTCACATGGTAGCATCTAAGCTGTAATTCTGCCAATTCACGATTTCTTCTAAATTGAGCACAAGAACCCGAGGCTGACTGGCCACCTAACCATAACCTTAAGTCACATGAAAGCTGAGCTTGTGAGACAACTATTGTCTTCTTCTGACTCTGGCAGTCTACATTTTTATATATTCCCTTCCATCCTCAAAAAAGAAAGAGAGGCAAGTGAAGGTAATTGAAAGCTAATGTTTATTGAGTTCATGTTTTTACCTAATCCAGCAAATGGATTTGAATCATCTTCAAATGAAAAACATTTTAGTGCTTTCTACAGGGTTGATTTGCAAACTGTGGTCCCTTGGAGTGTTTTCCCCAAGGACTGCTATTGTCTGGCTGATGTGAGAGGTGAGGCGGTGCTGGTGAAGCAGTCATGCTTCCTTATTGCGCTGAGTGCAAGGCCTCCTCTTGTCACTCTGTTGGACCCTTTAAATGATGATCCCAGGTATTGCTAAAGTAGCAGCGCTGAGATGACATTGTCTGGAGGGACAGATTACTGACCTCCCCGCTGTCATTAGCTAATTCTGGCCCAAAGCCTGTGCAAGATGCTGCCATTTTTCTTCAGGTCATTGTAGTCTTCTATAATTGTTCTCTATTCTTGTCCATAGGAGCCATTTGAAGGTTAAAGAATATGTGTGTGCACCAGTACCTCTTAATTTCTATAGTCTTTCTAATTAAATTGGATAAGTGTGATTTTTCCTGGAAGAAGTGAGAGCACAAACTGAAACTGTGGCTCATGTCATCAACTAAATTATGAGGCCTTTCAAGGTGTGTGTAGTGAGATAGGAACAGGAGTGGAGCTGTCAGTTTCCAATGCTTTCTGCCCAGATATGGGTTAAAAATCCAGAACAATGAATCTTTCCAATTCTGCCATCTGAGTACCTGCTTTTTAATAGCACATTAAGTGTGTCCTATTAATCTAGCTATTGAGCCAATCAATAGCTTGCATTTTAAAGCCCATCAATCTACCTTTCATTCTTTTTTGAGCTATGGGTGAGCTTCTTCAGTAGATTTTAGAATACTTTTTTGCTTTTTACTTTATTGGTACATTTAAGGGAGTTGGCCAGATAGCTCAGAAGACTAAAGTGCCTGCTTAGTTAGGCATGCACAGGGACTGGGGTTCTATCTCCAGTGTGCTATGCTGGCCCTGCCCCCATGGCACATTGAGATGGAATCCCAGTGCTTGGGAGGCTGAAAAACATAGGATTCCTGTGAGTCCAATCTGTGTAGTGAGACCCTGTAGATCCTGTACTAAATACATAAAATAAACAAATACAAATTTTATTGGTACATTTAAGATATAGATATTACAAGTCATCACAGGGAATTTGTATCCATACATACTTACAATACTTAATTTTTAAAAAACTATAACTTTATTTTTCTGCTTTCAATATGTTTCATAATCTAACCAAGCAAGTTACTTAATGACACACTGAGTACTTAGACTGTGTCTTCAAAATTCAAATATTTTGGTTTGTTTTGTTCTAAAAATGTATTTGATACAAGGTCTCACAGCTCAGACTCAGTGATCCTCCTGATTTCAGCCTCCACAGCACTGGGATTGCAAGTGTGAGTCACCACGCCTGGACTCGGTGACCAGCTTGGCATGCCCTGTGTCAGGCTGGTGAGGCATGGTACCGACTATCAAATTCCGGTCCCTGTACCTGCCTAAGCAGGCACTTAGTCTGCTGAGCTATCTTGCTAGCCCTTAGACTGTTTTTGTAAGACTTTCATAGAAGCTTATTTGATGAAGTGTTAAGAAATGAAATAATTTGATGGAAATAAGCTTGAATCACATTGCATTGTTAGCTTTGCTATCTTGGTAATTGTTTTTTCTCTTAAAAGTTACTGTCATTTTAACCATTTAATTAATGTTTCATTAAGTTTTTATACACATTGAAATGTTTATTCTTGGGGCTGGGGAGATGGCTCAGTAGAATAAGTGCTTCCCTGGCAAGCACAAGGGCCTGAGTTCAATCCCCAGTTCCACCAAAAAAGAGAGAAAGGAATGTTTATTCTTTCATGTGAGTGAGGCAAAAACTGTACTAAATACTTAATTCTTTAATTATTTAAAGCAGGCTCTTTCAATACTGTACTATTGAAATTTTGGGCCTGGTAAATCTTCATTATAAAGGACTCTATTTCACTTTATAAGATGTTTAACATCATGCACAATCAGTACCAACCAGATGGCAGGCTGGCTGAATCATGTGTGGCAACCAAGAACGTCTACAGATTTGAGGAGGAAAGTCACCCTATTTGAGAAGCATGGGTTTAAAATACATTCTTTTTCTTCACAATGACAAAAAGAGGTTCCTTATCTTAGAAAAAAAGTGAAAATAGAAGCAATATCTGATGTAAAAATATCTGCAGAGATGTAACTGGAAGCAGAATATTGTATTTCTATGTCCTAGAGTCAGAAAACCGCAGAACTCCAAACAGACTAAATATTGAAATAATGCAAGCAATAAATTGTTTATTTCCACGTGGAGTGTTTCTGAACCAAGACTGATACAGACTGATTGACTAAATGTGTACCATCTGGAAAAAGCTAGTGCTTAGTTGGATTTCTAACCACTAAAGGAAACTAACATCTCAGATCAAAATTCTGTGGACTTTAATGAATATTTTCTATTTTACTGTCCTCAGTCTGTGTAAGAAAACACTAGATGGACCAGAAGCATCTTGTTTAATTCCTGTATACTGGTGGTTAGACATCAGCTAATGTTTCCTCTTGGTTTTCTTCTGCCTGCTTCTGGTTGCCAGGCAGATTCTTGGTGCTCATCTTTCTGCTTTCCTTTCCTTCACCTCTCTACTTTACACTAGTTAGTTATCCCCTCGGGGACTAGTCCTGGGCTTCCTTTCCTAGCTCTGTCACTGGACATTCAGGTCTACAATCTATTTTCTGCTATCCCCAATCCTTGTTTACAGAAATATTTTCACATAATATTTGCACTGTTGGTAAAACCTGCCCCCAGCTGATGTAAGGGTTTTGCAGGCGTTATTTATCCCACCTGATGTGAACATGTATGTATGGTACCACAAGTTTATTAAAGTGCAGCATATAAGAGATAGATAATATAGGCACTGTGCTATTTTTATGAGATCTGAAAAATTCAGAATCCCAACAAATTTGGCTCCTCAAATTTGTAGAGGATAAGGCACAACCACAATTGCTGTAGCTTGTAACAGCCTATTAATCATTTTTCTTTTGTGTAACTATAGCTACTGATGGAGAAGTTTTTTCAGTGCTCCAATACATTTATTTAAAGTCATAGCAATTAACTTTTGTTGCCTTTGGAAGCAAAATATTCCCAGTCACCTTGTGAGTATTTTGGTTTTTGAAGCTAGAGCTTCTATTAACAACTTGTTTTTTCTGCATATTCCATCTGTTAAAATCCTGAGACTTTCTAGGTCCTCATACACAATATAATTTCTATATTCATCACTGACAGTGAGTTTAAACTTGAGTTTTTGCATCATTGTCCACTTTTCACCCACACTGCTTCCTCTGTCCTGGCCTCCATTATATGGAGTCACATTTTATGCATTTCCATGAAGGCCTTGACATAGCCCTGTCTCTAACCATATAGCAGCTGAGGCTTTTCTGCTCCACTGACACAGTCTCATATTTTGATGCCAGGCTCTGTTCTTTGGTTGATTGTCTATTTCTGGCAAAATGCCTTATACCCTTTGCATTCATCTTCTCCAAAGAGCCTTTCTTCAGTGCAGCAGTGACATTTTGTGGAAGGGCCGCATTCCCTGCTACAAAATGCTGAGTTTAAGGGCTGGAGAGATAGCTCAACAGCATAAGTCATGCTGCCTGGCCCTGAGATTGATTCCTGCCCCTCCCACCCCAATTAAAAAAGAAAATTCTTAGTTCATAAAATCAGTTCTACTTTTTCTCTCCAGAAATAATTCACACTATATAAAAATTTAGGTGCAAAGTGACATGGCATCCTTCCATATTTTAGACAAAGAAGATAACATTAAAAAGGGCAAGTGACTCATTTGAGATTTCTTTCAAAAATGTGAAAGGTGGAACTGTACTGTAAATCTTGGTCCATTCTTTCTTGGGCAAGGTGTCTGTTGTCAAATATTTGAGAGCACATGATGCCAAAAATAGAGGTAAATTGGTCTGTGTTTCCTCACAGGGCAGAGAAAAGATTCATCGGTAACCTTTCCCCACTGAGCACAGGGCAGTAGGTACAAAGGACTTCTATCCACCAGAGCTGCTGCTAAAATGGGGAATTTCCATTGTCAGGAAAATGCTCACATAGAAACTAGAGAAGCAGAAATGGCAGGTCAGTGTTGAGGGGAGGGTTTTTCCTATTGAAAAAGAAGATCATAGTAAATACCTCTATACCTCTTCTAGATTTAAAATTACACTAATATTCTACCTTATATTAAAATTGTACTAGTGTCTCATTCCTTAGTGACTGAAGTAGCACTGTGCAGATCATAACAAACCATTGAATTAATATATTTCACTACTGATATAAGCCCAGGGGCCAGGGGACCATGGTTCGATTCCTGGTACCACGTGCCATGCCAGCCCTGCCCTCGGGGTGGGCTGAGCCGGCCACCTACAACAGTGACAAAAAAGAATAGGGGTCATGTTATGTTCTGTCGGGGAGAGCAGGGCTTGGAAATTGTTCAGTTAAAATACATAGGAGGAAAATTTTCAGGAGTAATAATACTGGCATGCAATAGCAAAAGTGGAAAGAGAACTCAGGTGCAATTGGCTTTTTCAGGAATTCCACAATGACTATGTCAATTAATTCTGTTATTTTCAAGAACTGCCTATTAGCCATTTTGAGGAACTGTTTTCATTCATAAGAAATACTAGGGAACTGAAGTTAATGGTCGAAAATATGGTTGACTGTAATTGGGTATTTGCCTATAAAATCCTGGTGTAAATTTCACCTTTTTGAAAGCACTAAGAAAATATGTATAAGGGATGGTTGAAAAATGTGGAGTGTTTATTGCAGGTAATGATAGGTCCTGGACACATATCCCTCATTTCAAACACACCTCTCCTGCCATTCCTACCACTTTCCGAAGTAGCGCTGGGAATCTTATTTTGTGTCTTTGGGAGGTATGATTTTACAAAATGCAGTGATTGCAGCTGCTTTGTGGCATTCAGTGGAAAAAGCAGGCGCATGGAAGCACTGCAGTGTGTCCTCATTCACCAGGCTGCCTGCGTCCGCCAAGGTGCTGCGTCTGGCCCTCACATCAGGGCTAAATCACCTCCCAGCTAACTGGCTGTGAGAAGTAAGTGTGTGCAATCGATTTGGGACATTAAGGCAGCCACAGCAGCGCACCACGGAGGACACTCACGAAACAGCACTTCAGAGCCAATTCAAAAACTGGTGAGAATGGTGGGACAAGTGTGCTTAACGCCAATGGGATATTTTGAAAAATAATTGTGCTGTGCCTTTTCTGTAGTACATTTAAAAAAAATTAGACACTATATAGTTTTCACAGCATTTTATATGGCATTTCATATTGTTGACATGCTAAATACAATAATTTACCTCATTCAGGATTTCTTTGCATACATTTAATATAAGTTTTTCATTGTTAAAAATTTTATTTTTGCACGAGGCTATTTCTATTCATTCTCTTAATTTTTAAGAAGAAGAAAACCATCTTGTGGGTTAACAAAAAGTGTGACAAGGATAAGAAATACAGGGTACTGTACATTCAAAGAGGAGAGGTCAAAGAGAGGGGACTAGCATTTATTTACTGTCCTCAGTGTGGTAAGGCTATTCTTGTACATACAGTCTCATTTAATTCTCAACTTTATGTTTTATGAACAAGGACTTAAGGCTCAAACATTAAATAACTTTCTCTGGGTTCTATAGCTGTATTAAGTGAGGGTCAGTGGGAGAAACTTTTTACAGAAATGATGCCTTTACTTGCCTTTGCAAAATTGGGAATTTTAAGTTCTAAGGCAGTTGGCAGCATACCACATATGGTCTACTTACTGAAATAATCAGGAGTAGTGAAATTCCACTGTGTAATGGTTAGCACTCTGGACTCTGAAATAATCAGGAGTAGCTTGTGAGTAATAGCTGTGTTTTATCGGCTTCATTGTCATTTATATTTTCCTCTCACTCTGTGTTCCCATCCATTGCTAACTACATGAAAAAAATTTGTTGTTCAGGAAACAGTAGTAATACCGCATCAGAGCCAATGGAAAGAAGCCTGGCAAATACATGTACTTGTTTTATATAGGAGTGAAATCAATAGAATTCTATTTGCAATCTAGAAGAAATTTACACCTTGCAGATGATTTTAAAAATGCCCTTCTGTTTTAATAACTGTTTTTGACAAAAAATTTTGATGCTTTTTTCATTTGAATCTTACAAGTGTATTTTCCATTCTTCAGAGAGATGCCAAGGTCAGGAGGTAATGTGATAGATGTTAAAAACTGTTTTTTTACTTTAAGCATTTAAAAATAAAATATTAATAGCACTTCACAGGGAGCATTCTGTTGCAAGGATAAGAATAGAGATACCTGCTGTGTCTAATGTGGCCCTTACAGTTGCTTTGTTTCATACTTTTATAAATTGGGCTTTCTGGTTTCCTTGGAAACCCATTTGTGGACATTGGTTGCTAAGTAACAGCCTTTGCTGCACAAAGCAGAAGGAGCTGGGAGTCTGCTGCTGAGTGACTTCATTTTTGGCAGTGACAGGAGATGGGAATCTTAGGATTTGTTCAAGTGAGGCTTCCATCTTGATTTTCAGGCTGAAGGAGTCCTTTGAATTTCCCTGATAGTCACCAGAGCTGTAGTTGTCTATAAGGAACCAAAAAAAAAAAAAAAAAAAAAAGGAACCAAAAATCATATAGCATTTTAGAGCACGAGTTCTCACATCTATTTCATCCATCACTTGATGCCAGTAATGCAAGAGAATCTGTTGAGATTGGTTCCAAATAGGCGACACTTCTTTCTTAAATTTAGCAGTGGGCAATAACAGAAAGAAGCTAATGGTTGTTCATCTTTGCAAATTGTTGCCGTAGCGTGATGCAGTTGTTGGACTGTATCTAATCTATCTTTTCTAATAGTCCAGTTTGAAGATCTACGGATCATAGTTTATATTGTGCTACTCACAATCAAATGATCACTCAAATAAGAAAAATAAAAAAAATGTAATTAATCTTACTTGTGTTGACATACATCAGATATTATTGTTCCTAGATTAATATACTCCTAGAATGGATTGTGCAGTTTTTTGTACAATGAGGTTTAAGCTATGTTAAGAATAGGAATTTAGGTGCAGGTCTGGCTGCCTGCATGTCCCACATGCCTCTCCAGTTCTTGAGTACATGTTGCAAGAAGAAGGTAGTGATGAGCTAAATTTGAAATCAGACATAGCACGATCCTCAGATTCTAAAGAGAGGCCCAGGAGAGGTGCAAGTTCCATTTCCATAGTTGAGGCATGAGCAAGCCAGAGCCATCCTCTGGCATCAGGCTAGAGGGCTGGATTGTGGAGTGGCAGGCAGTGACAGAATTAAACCAGGACACAGCACAATTCATCCTTCATACTTGGGTTTGGATTGTAGCATTTTATCTAATTATCTCTTGGGTAGCTTCAAAATACAGGCTTCCGTAGGTATGTTATTTTTGTAAGCTTGATAAGTTTCTTTCCAATTTTTAATGGTGTAGCTTGTCTTCTCTGAGCATTGTGTTCATTATCTATAAATAATATCTCGTATGGCTTTCATAGGGCTGAGATAACATATGTGAAATGTTCAATTAGACTTCTGAACCATGAGAAGCCCTTAAAAATAGTGTCAATTTTCCAGTGTGTGAAGATAGATTAGTGGCTGCCCCAGGGTAGAGGCATGAGCAGAAAGTGATTGATGAGTATATTGTAAAACTGAATTGCAATGACAGTTGCCCACAGTACATATTTGCTAAAAATTGTTGGATTCTATAATCAAAATGAGTTAATTGGATGGTATGCAAATTATATCTCAGTAAGAGCAATTTTAATAAGTAGAATCTATAATTCACAAAATTCAACCTTAGTTCTAATTTTTTTCAAACTTATTTCTCATAGATTTTTTTTTAATTTAATTTTAATATATTTAGTGCAGGGTCTACAGGGTCTCACTACAGAGGTCAGATTCATAGTGATCCTCCATTTTCAGCCTCCCAAGCTCTGGGCTTACCAGCACAGCACACTGGGGATTGAATCCCAGTCACTTCACCTAAACAGGCCCTTTAGTCTTCTGAGCTACCTGGCTGGCCCTCATAGGTTATTTCAATAGACTGGTAGTACGTTAGATGATGGTATTTAAACTAGGATATGTTAGAGTTTATGTAATGATAAGCATGAGTTACAATGGAATCTTATTGTAGTTGTATATAGTATGACACAATTGAATAATTACTGTTGGGATTACTCCATATTCTGCTAATAACTTTTTAAATCCCAGTGATGTGGTTTGTGTGCATTTGTCCCCCCATAGCCTCATGCAGTCATTGAGTCGCAGTTTTACAGTTTGTGATTAATCCATGATCCAAGGCTGGGATTATGTGTCTGTGTACTACTGGGATTATGGGTGAGTGCTACACCCAGCCTGGGGCAGATAGCCTGAATATAACATAAGAGAGAGACAAAGAGACAGACTTGCTTTCTTTACCATTCTTGCTGCTACTTCTCCATTTTGCTCTCTGCTCTTTGCTGCCACCATGAACATTTGCTCTGGGTCATGTGCTCCTTTGCCTTGGAGCCAGCTGGGAATGGACTGAAACCTCCAGCAACTGTGAGCTTAATAAACCTTTTTTCATTTTGAGTGTAGGGTATTTGTCCCAACAATGAGAGAACAACTGAGATACCCAGTTCCCAAAAAGAATAATAAATACCTATTGTCAGGCCCCAAGCAAGCAAACAAAACCAATTTCCAGTTCTATAGACAGCTTCAACTTTCATGACTGTGATTACTGGGCTTTTGTGATTCAGATTACAGTATTTTAAAAAGTTAGACCTGCTATTTACAGAGTATATCACTGTGAGTCTGTGCTTCAGATTTATGTTCATCTGCCTGGGCTGGCTATTTATTCAAGCGAACAGCTTTATTGAGCACCTCTGTGTGCCAGTGACTTTTCTAGATGTTGGAGGTGGACCTGTGAAGAATATAGGAGTCCAATTTTAGAGATGTAAATTTGAGATCTTTGTTAGTCATATACATGGAGATGTTGTGTAGGCAGTTGGATCCCATCTGAAATTCAGAAGGGAGGACTGGCCTATAAATATAAAATAGGAAGACCCTGGCATGAAGAGTTTCCAGGACCAACCCTAGGTTGTTCCCAAATTAAGAGATTGGCAAAAGAAAAGGCATCTTTGTTGAGGCTTATGAAGGGGTGGCTGGCTAAATGGGGAGAGTCAGGCAGAAGACACTCTGGAAGCCAAGCATATCCAGGAGAAGAGATGGATACGTAACTACACTACTGAAGGCCAAGAGAAGTGGAACCCTGAGGGCTGATGATATGTTCTACTAACCTAGGGGTCACTGACAAACCTGAGAAGTTCAGTTGGAAAGATGCTATTAGGCCCACAATACACAGAAATGATAAATATTTCAAGAGATGGAATGCTAATTTACTCTAATGATTATAATTATACACACAGGTCACTGTCACATTGAACACTATAAATATGAGCAAATATTCTATGTCAATAAAGAAAGGAAAAATGGCACTAAAGCCTGATGTAGGTGAGAGGATAGAGGAAAACTAGAACAAACGAAGTTAACTTTTGGGGAATAAATGGAGAAAATGCTGGTATATCAAACATGATAATAAGGATGGATTTAATCTGGTATTTGAATCTATAAAGAGAAATTGGTGTAATGGGCTGTCTTAGACTTCAGTTTCTTTGTCTCTATCTTAACACATCTTCACTAGTATTGTTCTCAGTTCAAATTTGCAAGTGGTCAGTTTCCACAACAAAATTTGAGATGAAGGGGCTACAGAAAAAATGTCTGATAAAAGTTCTCATTTGTTTCCTGAAAAAATTTAAATTATGATGTCTATGGATTAATGTACTTTTTTTCTCACAACCAAAAATTGGTGTAGTCATAGACCACATACTTTATAACATTCATTCTTTTTTAAAAAGAATTTTATGTATTTAGTACAGGGTCTGATTACAGAGTGGACTTGTAGTGATCCTTCTGTTCTCTTCCTCCCAAGTGCTGGGATTCCAGGAGCATGTCACCATGCCAAGTCTCAATCACCTCAGCAGGCCCCAGGGGCAGAGCTGGCACAGCATGTGGAGATCGAACCTTGGTCCCTGCACATGCCTAACTAAAGCAGTCCTCTGAGCTATCTGCTGGCCCATAAAACATTTTTTTGACTAGTTCAGCCCACCCTCAAGGCAGGACTGGCATGGCATGTGATGCTGAGAATCAACCTCAGTTCCTGTGCCTGCCTAAAGAGGCACTTTGGACCTCTGAGCTATCTTGCTAGCCCCTGTGTCTATTCAGACTGGGATTTGAGTCTCCCTTCTGCTCCCTATTAGCTAAGTGAGCCTGACAATTTCTTTCATCTTTCTTAGTTTTAATATCCTCATCTGCAAGCTTTGAATGATAACATTTTTACTTTGTAATGTCATCATGAAACTCTTAAATCACATAGTACAGCTTAAGTCCTATATTTAGCCAAGCATCTATCATCCACATGAACTTTTCAGCAAAATTGCCTGTTGCTGTAAATATTAATTTATATTTTGACATGAAGTAACATAGTATAGTACAATAATATGAGATTCGGGATTGGCCATACTTGGATGTCTACCTCAATCTCCATACACCTAATTACATGCATAATACTCATAGGTAGACATATATACATATATATCTGGCTAAACGTTGCTGGAATTTTTCCCTCAAATCTGAAATTGGGGGCTGTGTTAGTTGCTTTTCACTGGTTGCTGGGACAAATACCTAACACCCAAAATGAAGGAAGGAAAAGTTTATTTAGCTTACAGTTTGTGGAGGTTTCGGTCCATACTCAGCTGGCTCCAAGACAAATGGCAGCAGTTCATGGCGGCAGAAAGCAATCAAGAAGGGAAGAGGAGCAACAGCTATAGCATCCTTCAAAAAGTGGCAAGAGGGAGACTGGGACCTCTCCAGGGAAGCGTGAGAGCAGTGAAACCTTCCTCAACTCTTTTACATACACTTCTGTGCTGAGTCACTCTTGGGCAGCCCCCACCCCATGTAGCACCCCACACTGGCCCTCCTCTTCTTGTAGGGCGGGAGAGGGGGTAAGGGGCAGCCCAGAACTACTAGGAGTCTATCCAGCCAAGCTTCCAACGTCTCAAGTTGATACAATGTACCAACTACCCCAGGGGCTCAGGATATAGCTCAATGGCACAACACCTGCCTGGCAAGCATATAAGTCATGAGTTCAATTCCAGGTACCAAAAAAACAAAACACAGAGGCAGCTAATATCTGAAATTGTTATTATGGAATGCAATATGTATAAAATGAAAGCATTAAATATGGTATTTACAAAACCATATTTTGTCCTATAAAATGCCACATAAATATTAATTTCATTTATTAAAATGATAGTCTTTGTATTTATTAAGCATCCTTATTAGATTTACATATTAAGAAATCAGAAATTGTTCTTTTCCAATTTTGTTTCAGTTTATAAGAGGCTTGTGTTCCAAATAGCAGACACAATCTGGCAGTAATGTAAGAATCTATGTTTGGTTAAAAAAAATTGAAGTGTTAAAATGCTATAAGTAGAAGAATGAAAATTTACATCCGGTCACACATTTTCAGTTACATAAAAATGTTTTTCCACAGAGATAGCCTCATTACTCCAGTTCAACAAACTTCCTTGGAGCCAAATATGCATGTCTTGTATCTTTCTGCTAGAACACTGAGTCCCCTAGGTCTCTATAAAGATGGAGAAAAATGACATCATAATACACAGCTGGTCAAAACCAAAGTGGAAGGAGAATGAAATAAGGTAGTCATCAGTGAAAGCTTCCAAATATGAATATAATGAGTAAATAATGAAGATGAGGGAAAAGAGCAAGGATAGGGGAAAAAGGAAGGGGAAAAATCATGTCAGAACAGCTGAGATGGTTGGAAATTAGTAAACTAATTTCCATCAGTTTGATTATGGGGCCACAGAGGAAAGTGATCGACGATGGAGAGTGCCTGAAGAGAGTCTCATGGAGAGAAAACATTCTGTCAGGCTTTCACCGACAGCAAATTGGTCAAACAATGGCCATGCCTCATCTACATGGCTGACATTGACAAAAGATCTACGAAGTGCATTACGGGGTTTCAGGGTAAATCCCCAGGGGACTTGACTGACATTGTCAGATACAAAAGTCACATTTCTTATATAGGTCTTGCTTTATCTTGGTCTTAACCATCCAACAGAGAAGTATAAAAATGAGGTATGAAAAGTAAAGCCATATTAATATTCTGAGCTATAAAAGGCTCAAGTCAACAACTTCTGACGTTGTCAGTCCTACAGATAACCCACTAGTATTATGGACTACTGGACTATATTGGATTACTTTACTGAATTCTTGAACCTACAGTATATGAATGGCAATGGAATACCCATCTCTGACAAAACTAAACAAAAAAAGGGGATACAAAGGAAGGACCATTTTGTATCTGTATATACAAAATAGTTAGGATAAGTAACTTCTCTTAATTCAATGAGAAGAAAGATTTGTATTAATAGTGTTTGAACAGGATATCATGTCTGCATCTTGTACTATGAGTAACCACTACAAAGACAACCATATGCAGTATATTAATTATTGAAGCTGTCCTATTAATAGGTTTTGAAACTGTCTCATTGCTATTTGTTTCTCAATAAAATTAATTAAAAAAGAATAAAAAACGAAATAAAATCACACAAGTTGCAAAAAAATAAAAATAAAATTTTTTACTTTGACTAACTCTGTATGCTAATATTTGTAATCTGAGTAACTACTTCAAGGACAACAATGTGAAATACAGAAACCATGGCTGAATGTCTCTCATCTTGTTCTGAATGTCTACTGTTTCTAATGTCTTAACAATTATTATTATACTGTCTTTAAAATAAATTGGAAAATAAAAAGTAAAAAGGACAAGAAAAGTTAAGGTTTGTTGAAAGGAAGATTTAATGTTTAATTATTTGACCAATGTTATATACCTATATCCGGTAATCTGAGCTACAGATTTAACTATAAAATGCATAATATAGCAACCATTGTTAATTTTTATACAAAAATTACTTATTTATTTATTTGGTACAAGGTCTCACTATGCAGCTTAGACTCATAGTGATCCTCCTGTCTCAGCCTCCCCAGTGCTAGGATTACAGGCATGTGCCACCATTTCCTCTTCTGGGGCTGGCATGGTGCACCTGGGGTTCCTTGCCAGTAAGGTGTGCAGTATGGGGGGTCAGACCCTAGGCCCTTGCACTTGTCAGGCAGGCACTTAGACCGCTGAGCTGTCTCCCCAACCTGTTAATTTTCTATTCTTGTTTCGAATTTCAGTACCATGTGTATTGTTGAATGTTACTTTGTTTCTGTCTTTGTGTTGTTATTTGTTTTTCCTTTTATTTTTGTTTTTACTATTTAAAACAAGAACTAATGCAAAGATTTTTTTTAAAAAGAGAATAGTTTACTGGAAATACAATGAAGTGAGTGTGACCTAGCTAGATAAAAATCTAACCTGACCACTCATAAATTCCCTGACAAGAGCTAAAGTGATTCATTATTTTGAAGTTCTCTTGTTCATTCTTTAAGGATATAGAAACAACTCCCAGTGTCACTGGGAATGTACAAGGGACTGAGGTCTTTTCAAAATCCTTCCATGGCCTTCGGTGACCATACTTCTCAGAAATATCCCATAAGCTGGGTTTTGAAACTTTTACTATGGCTTTTTGAAAAAGAGTAACACTGGTTTCTTTGAAAATTATGTTGTTGTCTGTGGGTTGGAACTGGGTCTATGCTAGGAAGTTGTTGCACTCAAGTTTGCATATGGGGATTTTGAAACCAGTATATGGTCATATTTTAAGCTTCCTTGGATACTTGAAATTTAATATTTTAAGAACACAAGCTTCTAGAGCCAGGGAGATGGCTCAGTAGAAAAAGCACTCCCCTGGCAAGCATAAGGACCTGAGTTCAAAAAAAAAAAAAAAGAAAAGAAAAGAAAGAACACAAGCTTCTTCATTCATTTCTACCCTCATTCTTTTCTACTTCAGATGTAAAATTAGCCCTGAAAGAAATCCTTGCTGGCTGGGGCTGGGGAGACAGCTCAGCAGTCTAAGTGCCTGCCTGGCAAGTCCAAGGACCTGGGTTTCCATCAGAGGTACCGCATGCAATGCAGACTCCCCACTGAGCTGCCAGTAGAAACAGCATGGTGGTGCAGACCTATGAGCCCAGCACTGGGGAGGCTGAGACAGGAGGATCACTACGAGTCCAAGCTTCATAGGAAGACCCTGTTCTAAATAAATAAATAATAAATAAATAAATAAATAAATAGAGCTTTTTAAAAATGTAATTCTTGGGCTGGCCAGATAGATCAGTGGATTAAAGCACCTCCTTAGCCAGACACAAGGACCGGGGTTCAGCCTCCAGTGTGCTGTGCCAGCCCCACCTCCAGGGTGTGCTGAGATGGAGATTGAGACTGGGCATGTGGCATGTGCCTCTAATCCCAGCACTTGGGAAACTGAAAGAAGAAAATCAATATGAGTCCGATCTGTATAGTGAGACCCTGTAGACCCTATAGACCCTGCACTAAATACAAAAATAAAATAAAATAAAATAAGAGCCAGCCAAATAGCTCAGATTAAAGTACCTGCAAGCAGTCACAGGGGCCAAAGGTTCGATCCCCAGGCCTTCCCGGCTGGCCCTGCACCCCGGAGCATGCTGAGATGGCAATTGAGACTGGGTGTGGTGGCATGTACCTGTAATCCTAGCACTTTGGAGGCTGTAAACAGGTGGATCACTATGAATCATATCTAGTTGCAAGACCCTGAACATGCTGTAGACTTTTTCCTAAAATACAAATAAAATAAAATTTTTTAAACCTGGAATTATTTTCTCACTGGACAGTCACAGCAAATGCAGGCATTCTGTTGAAGCACCCTGCAGTTATGTTAAAGGAAGAACCATAAATTCTATCATTAAAATTTTTAAACTTGTTTTCAGGTTAATGTTATAGAATGTGCACAACACATTAAATATTATCACTGTCCCAAGAGCAAAAATAGAGGGAACATGCAAAGACACAATTATATAATAATATTGAAATGTGTTTTGGGTAACAGCCAGAGTGAGTACAAAGCTTGAGGTGGGAAGAGGTGAGTTTTTGAGGGACAGGTGGATAGAGTTCCTTTGACAGAGTAGTTTTCTAGGTAGAGTGGATGGGAAAGTGCCTCTCAGGGGAAGGAGCTAGAGTAAGCATTAGAGAGGTCATGGAAAAACCTGTTTCTAGTTGGGAGAAGGTGAAGCCTAAGCCACTGGCTGTCATTTTCCTAATGACCACATACGGCCTTGTGAACAATATTCAGTGTTTTCAGGTGGCCTAATCCTGGAGCCCTATGGCAGGATTCACAGTCCACTTTAATAAACAGAGTAATGTTCACATGGCAGAGAAGGATTTGTATAGGGATCTCTTTGCTTCTTGTCTTTTTTTTTGTTTGCTTGTGTTTTGCATTTTTTAGGGTGGGGTGTACAGGGTGTATAGGGTCTTATTGCATAGATCAGACTTACAGTGATCCATCTGTTTACAGCCTCCCAAGAACTGGGATTGCGGGCATGCGCCTCACGCCCAGTCTCTGTGCCCTGGAGGTGGGGTGGCATGGCAGGCCAGGCTTCTTGTCTTTATTTCTATTATATGTTGGAAGTTATTTATCTTAACTTAGATTTCATTCAATTCCATTTGCACTGAGGAAAAAGCCTTTTAAAAGAATTAATATATCTTCATTTTTTTCTCCAATTTAATATTGTTCAAGATAATATTTTCCAAGCATTTTTTTAAATCTGGACTCTACTTTTCCTACAGAGCTTTGTGCTTTGTTCCTTTTGTCATTAGTGCTAAATTCTTACAGTATTTCAGTTGCTTCTTCTGACAAATGGCAAATGATGTTAAGGATCTCAAGGGATTATTAAGAGAATTAAATTATTATAGTGTAATGTGAAAATTGTCTACACTGAAAGACTCTTTACCTTATAGTGATATCATCATTATATTATTAAGTGTAAGACTCCATAGTTTTTATTTGTCTGCTGGATTTGGCAATAGTATTATAAATTTTTCTACTTTTCTCATCTTTGTCTTGGCTTATCTTCACCCTGAGCTGGAGATTTCAGTATGGCCAAATTACCTTAGTGTGTTTTGAATGACCATGTGCTTTACAGTGTCCATTACTCATGCTCTTGGGAAGAGGAGATGAAATGTCATTTTGAAACTAGTAAAATGAATTATAGATTCATTCCTCTGCATCTTCTTAATGTATTCCAGAGTTTATCATGGTAAATATATTTAATATGAATTATTGTAGCACATGCCTTAGGTATCTTAGGTCATGGGAACTTCTTTTGTTTGTTCTTAAAGCTATCTTCTATCAAATTAATCATTATTCACTTTTAGGAAAAAGAATTAGTGAAATTGTGTAAAGGATTGTATTTCATCATGATTCACACAAAGAAAAACTTTAAATATTAATATAAAAAATTTAAAGATTCACATTTAGGCCTGTAAAAGCTGTATTATATAAGGATTACATAGAAGTCACCTAATTTAAGATTTATTTTTAGAGTCTAGTATTTAAATACCAGGAGTTCTTTTTATTGTGGCTCTCTGTAAAGCATTTAGATTGATTTACTTGGCCTCTTATTTAAAACTTGAGACCAAGACCATGTAACCAGCCAAAACTATGTCCAATGTCAGAACATTTTAACTAGACACAGAGAAATTTATCTTTGTTGAACTGCATGCAATCAGCCAAGTCATCTGCTGCCAGGAGAAGAGGAACACTGCACTTTTGCAGGCTTAGAAAGTTTGGCCCTGTCTTTGTGTAAGTATAAATTTTCAAAAATAAATATAAAATGTTAGAATTCAAACACAGTATTATGTTTTTTAAAAATATTTCTCAGTTTAGCCACATTTCATGATTAGTTCTTCTTAATACTTAATTTTTCTCTGTATACTTTAAAAGTATGTAAATATTTATTTATTTTACTTTTTACTTTTTAAAGAGAACACAAAACAGTATTAAAACACAGAAAAATTACAAGCGATACAGAATTTCACTTCACAAAATAATACAAATTTCACAATATTTGTTGTAATGCATAGTGTTGTCTCCCAGCTAGTTGTTCATATTACCAGATATATATTTAGGTAGGTGGTTTTCTTTTTGCTTCTCAGATATGACTTGGTAACATTTTCTTTCCATCAGAAACACATGTCCATCACACTTACTAACTTACTAAACATCTGGCTGACGAACGAAACAGGTTGTCTCCAGAGATTAAGGGGCTCCTTTCAGTGAGAAAAGTAATTTGGAAAAAAGTAGCTGAGAATTCTCCATGTTGCGTCATCTCCTGGACAGAAAGGCCTATGCTTCTAGATGCAGATGAGGAATCCAATAGGGGCCCAGAATTCTGGTGCTTCAGTTTGGATTATGACAGCTCTCGGGGAGGTTGAGCTATGGTGGGGTATCAAGGTTCACACCTCTCCAGGCTGTTTAATGCCTTAATTTATGAATTATGAAGTAAAACATAAAAATAAAGGCTACAGAACAGAAAAGAAATGTGTTGTTGCATAGATTCTTTCCAGACCTCTGGCAGAAAAGAGGATATATGTTCCTGATTTTTATGAGCCACATGAAGTTCACTAAAGTACCTGTAAAAGGATGGAAGCTATATATATATATATATATATAATGTGCCAAAGAATCCTTCAGAGGCCAGTACAATATCTTGTTTCTTATTGCAAGAAAATCTGAGAAAGTACTATCATTTAGACCTGTTTTATGGCTTGAGAATAATGTGTTATTCCCAGTGACTATTTAGAATCCTTTATTTTTTATGTCATGTAATGTAACATCCATAACATAACATAACATGACATAGTTTTAAAAAAAATTTTTTTACAGTAAAATTTTAATGATTATTTAATTGTGGGCTATTTATATGTTTGGGGTGAGGCTTTAATCTGCATTATTTCCTTAGTTTTATGGTTGGTTCTAAGAAGCTGACTTTGGGTTTCCATATCAGTTACTGTCTGAAAAATTGTCTTCCTAAAACATTCTTTCTTTTCTAGTTTCACTTAGGTAGGGACAATAGCCTGGTTTCCAAGTCATTGGAACACACACACATTTGCCATGTGCTTACTCTGTGCCTGGCCTCAGTTTACCACATGACGCCTACTCACAGCAGCTCTAACGCATGGCCTCTGTTATCCCCCCTCATAGATACATCCACTGAGGCACACCAAAAGTCAGTGATGCTCACTGGGACAGACAGGAAGCAATGAGGTTGAGAATTAAACTCTTCTCCTTGCAAACCGAAGGCATTCGGCTCACCGAGGAACCTATTCACTAACCTGCCACAGCCTGTATTTTTCCACAACTGTTACTTATTGCAGTCTGTTTCTTGTCAAGAATTCCAAACAAAGTGTTTTTTTATAGAAGAGTGACTGTTTGGAGCATTTCCAGCTTTATTTAGAAATCTGGATTAACAGTCGGCACCATTGCCTCCTCACAGAGTTTTTGTCCTTAACTTGTACTGTGAGTAACATTTTGGCCATTCTTTAAGAGCACGATACACTATGTTTTAGCTCTTGCTATTGTCTAATTATTTTCTTCTAAAGTTTTTTTATAAAGGAAAAATAATGCTTTTATATTTTATTAATATAATATTCAAATTCAAAAGAAAGTCATGAAGTCAAACTAATGACATTACAACTTGTATTTACTGGAGAGTGACTCCAGATGCTGAGAGGCAGGGCCTACTACTATGGAATAAGCACAGTAATTATACACAGGACTTTTATGTTTTATTACTTTGTTTTTTTGTGCAATATTTCTGTTAGTTCTGTTGATACTAGAGCTAAGGAGACCCTTCCTTGTTTTCTACCTTCTCATAGACTAAAGTTAAACAGACTTTTGTCTTCTGTGCAGCAAAGTGGCATCTTTAGTAAGAGCAAATTTATAATTAACAAATAATAATACAAAAATATACATACATATACACACTTAATTTTTCCTGGCCACATGCTCTATACTGTATGTTCAATGATACTTAGAACTTTGTGAATTTTCAGACTGGCAGATTGATCGTTTTACCTTGTTCATTGAATCCAGTGAATGCCTCTCATCAGAGTTTTTCATAGCAATGTGCTATGAACGTGCTATATAAATAATATTTATCAAATCCTGCAGCAGAAAAAAAAAGTCAACCAATAACAGGGGCTGGAGAGATGGCTCAGTGGAATAAGTAGTTCCCTGGCAAATGCAAAGGCCTGAGTTCAATCAGTGGTTCCACAAAAAAAAAGTCAAATCCTACAGGACTTACTTCAAGATTTTCCTTTATTATAAGAGCTTGTTATCAGACTCATTACTTTTCATTTTAGCTGACTGTTACAGATTAATTATAATTGTAACCCTGAAGGTGAGGTCTAAAGTATAATAATATTTTAATAAGGTTATGAAGCTCCTTGTGGAGATTTATTATAACAGACCCTACTCATCCTTAATTTATTCATGCAATAAATATTTATTGCCTGCATTTCATGTGTCAAGCAAAGTACTAAGAGCTGTGTGTATGCTCATGAATAAACTTGGTCATTTTTGAAAGCCTTTTAAGATTGAATTCCTAACAAGATTCTCTGAAAAAAAGCTAGATATTGTTATCCAATAAGAGGACAGCTCTATTCATTTCTTTTCACATTTTCATGCAAAGGCTACCAATGGCCTTTTTTTGTCTTAAGGCAAAATGAAGCACATTCCTCTATTCTGATCATTCCTTGATTCCCGTCCAGTGGGGAGAGGGGCCTCTAGAGTGTGTTGTCACTATGAAACGTTGGCACACTTGTGCTCTCCCCAGGTCCCCTAGCGTCTTCCAAGTGGCTGATGACGTACATGCTTTTGTGCAAAATGGATCTCAGGTCCTTGAAATTGCTCAGAAACTGAGTAATGTGTGAATTTTTTCCTTTCATATATTTAAAAATAATTAGAGTCTAACTGAAGCCATGATTCAGTGAGCTAACTTCCTCAGGACACAGAAGAATCATTTAGAGTGAAGAAATCCCCCAATTCCCTCTGGTTTTGCAGCTCTTTTATCTTCTGCCTTTTAAATCATCCCCAGAATCTTGGGCTACTCAATCATCAGCTTGATAAAGTTCAGTTGGAATTTTCCAAAGTATCTAGGAGTCAAATCCAGAGGTACTTCATTGTATCCTGGTGATATTGGAAGAGTTTTCTTTGAAAGTTAATAATTGTTATTGTAGCTTAGAGGATGAAAATCATGATCAATATAAAAATTGTTTCATTTTCTCATGTGCATGCTCCTGTATTTACTCCCAGCAAGTTACACAGACAGACATAGGTTCTGTTCTCATGAGGCTACTGGCTGTGTGTTATGCTGGGAGGACACTGCATGCAGACACTGGCCGACGAGTCCACAAAGACCTTGCCTTATGTGAGAGCCCCTAAAGAAATGCACCCATTAAGTTGCAGATGACAGCTGGGTGTAAGTTACTGACCTTTACACAATGGAAGAGAGCATGGTAAGATGAACATATGGAATATCAAATCAGAATAATGTTTTTCATATTCAGGTTTTATTTAAGGGAGATTGTGTCTTATCCGGAGGATGTTTCTACAGTGATGCCCATGTGCAGTCCATTATCTTCTGTTGCTTTTTAATCCACACCATCAGAGTTTGTTTGCATCTACTGTGAATTGCTATGGACACCATCCTCACAGTCACTGTTTGAGTGTCTTTATGTATCAGACAGGCACTTCTTGTAATTATTTCAAATTCTCACAAAAGCTCTGCTTCAAGATACTGTCATTCCCATTTTAAAGATCAACCAACAATCTCAGCTTTTGGGCTGGCAAGATAGCTCAGTGGACTAAGAGCCTGCTCAGGTAAGTGCAGGGACTGGGGTTCGATCCACAGCACTACATGCTGCATGGGAGACTGTGAAAGCAGGAGGATCACTACAAGTCTGAGCTGCACAGTGAGACCTTGCACCAAACATGTTTTAAAAAATATTAATTTTTAAAGGAGAATGCTAAGCAACAGCTGAAAATCAAAATAGAAGCGGTGTGGATAGTGGCCCCTGGTCCCTCTCTCTGAGCACTAGCTAGGGTTCTCCATGCTCCTTTGTATTGCTCACCACTAGCTTTGTGTTTAGTGTGAACCCTGGTTGCTCCTCTGAGTTGCTTAGAGGTGCTCCATTTATTTAACCCTTTAACAATGATTTATTGAATTCACAGCTTGGCAGAAGAGCTGTAACTAAAACAGCCTCTGCCTCTGCAGTGTGCATTCTGGCAGATGCCAGCAAGCTCCATTTGGCTACAGAAAGGCTTGGGCAAAGGGAGATGGCTTGAAGTTGACTGCATCTCTTTGTTGACTGAAGTTCAGAAACAATTCTGTCATACTGGGCTCCTCAGAGTTAAGTACAGCCTTTCTTAAACATCAAAGCCACTATGTAAATAAATGTGAGTGTTCTCAGTTAAGAGTGACATTTTAAGATGACAGGGAGCTCAACTAAAGTGTGAATCACAATTGGGACTTGTCAGAATTGTACCTGTCAGAAGCATTCCGCACTCAGACAAGGTTCCCAGAGGGCTGCTTAATAGATTAAAAGTCTGAAATATAGGACTTCTGGGTTTCCAAGGAGTAGTGGTAACTTAAATGGTATTTTATGAAAGATGACATGTTGATGGTAGATATTGAAATTTACTGTTCTATAACTGATGCCAGAAAATCTTTGGCTGCCTCTTAGTTTTGAGTAGATGCAAGGTAACTGTATTAAATGTTTGGTGTTTTGGAATATTGATGTGTTGGGCTTTCTGTCAAGCACTAAACTGAGCCAAACTACATTCACACATTGTCACATCACGCCTTTCTGTTGCAGACTTTAATCTAGAAACTCTTTCTGTCAGTTTTTTCTAGCTATCATATTATTCTTATTAAGTGCCTTGTTGGCTGGTATATTCTGCTAGAATTACTTTTGACTCTTCAAGTGGAAAATGAAAGCATATAAGTAAAAGATTTCTGAACAAAAATTTGAGGAGAATTTAGACTTTTTTATTTTGTATATTTTAAGGAAGGGTCTACAGGGTGTTCAGGGTCTCACTGTTTGATCAGACTCATAGTGATCTGCCTGTTTACAGCCTCCCAAGATCTGGTATTACAGGTGCATGCCACCACGCCCTCTCAGTGCACTCTGGGGACAGGGCTGGCATAGCAGGCCCAGGGATCCAAACCCTGGCCCCTGTACCTGCTTTCAGGAGCTTTAATCTGCTGAGTTATTTGGCTGGCCCTCAGAATTTAGACTTTAAATTGTTTTGTTTATGATTTTAGTGCCCTCTCTTAGCAGATGTAAGGCGACTAACTATTGAATCTTCTAATTTTGGACAGAGTTAATATGTTTTTAATGATTCTCTACCTTTCTTTATTATAACAAAAGGAATACTTACTAGATATATTTCCTTCTTGAGTGTGCTGGGGGTGGTTTCAGGATTGGAACTTGCAAATGCCACAGATAGGAAGAAATTCCAACTCTCTATCTAAAAACATCATCAGAGTTAATAAGTTCTCTCCTGTTCTGCATTTACTGTCACTCTTCTGTGGTGATTTCAGGCTTAAGGGTTCTGTCCACGCTCAGTGTCTCCTTCTATTTTGTGCCATCACTACTACCATTTACTTTCTTCTGCTCTTCTGGAAGGCCCTGTGTGGCCACCCTTGTCTGATATCTTCACTGTGTTTCACTCAATCCCATGTGTTTTTCAGTTTGCACACATCACTCTTAACCAGGTGCTGCATTCATCAGGACTGACATAATGATTGCCCAGCTGGCTCATGCCCGTCATTGCCTGGGGCTCGGTGGAGCCTAGAATCAATGCTTTTATGGATTTTCTTGTCACAGGCTTGGTTCTCTGAGCTATGGCAACAGCCACACAATTTTTTGATTGGCATCTTCTATTCATCAGTATAGATTACTAATGTTTCTAAAATGAAATTAAGTTTCTAACCAAGCATCTGTTTTATTATCTCTTTATCTTATTATTAGCTAATTTGTTGATTTTTGTGCTGCTTTATGCACTAAGTACAAACTTTAATATAGCAGAATTTTAAAAAATCTATGACTCAACAACCATACATAGTAGAATGCAAGCCAAAGCTTCTCAAGTAAATTATGGGGTGTCTGTGTCGACAAGCATCTTATACCTCTTGGAATACTGAAGGAAGCCTCAGTGAATAACTGTTACAATTGTAATGCTTGCATAATAGGAATGCATGCGTTTTTGGTTATCATGGAGACTGGGAAGTTGGTATACGAAAGGCAGATTTTCTGTGTTGGCTGTGAAAGAAGAGCGTGCTACAGAATGACAATAAACTGTGGAGTGAAATGTCAGATGGTATGGCATTTCATTATGCAAAAAAAATGGAATTAAGACTGACGCAAACCTATTTTCATATATATATATATATATATATATATATATATATATATATATATATATATATGTATGTATAGTATATCATGTGAATTAAATAATTCTCTCTATACATAGAATAATAATATTCTATGTATAGAGAGAATTTTAAATTTACCAACTTTATGATGGAAAATGGTGTTATGAAAATTGGAATACAGTGGCTGGATTAGGACCATATAACAAGATGGGCTTCCTCTTATTTCAATGAGCTGGTGTCCATCTATTAACTACCACCAATGGCAGTTGGGGTGAAAGATTAAACTGCAGTCCATCAGAGGTCTCAGTATATCCTTTCCCATTTTCTGTTGTCCCAATTGTCCATACTTTGGTGTTGAAGTCCCTCCCTTTAGGGGAGGACTTCTTTTTCCTGAGAAACTCACAGCTGGCCAGTGAGGTCTGGTGCGGAAAACATTTTCCTGGAGGGATAAAGAACTTGGTTTTGTTTCCAGGACTGCTGTGATGGTTTCACAGAATACTGGTTTATGAGATGATTTTTGTTCCTTGGGGGAAAATTATTTAAATGCCAAGCTTCTAACATTGTAATTTCTCTGTACAGCAATAAAATGTGTTCTGTATTAGTGTGAAGGGTAAAGATCGCAAGGGGAGCAGTGGGAGAGGTATTAAATAAAAGAAGCCTTTTTCTGAATCTGATATAGAAAATATAGAAATATTTTGTTCACAATTGCATCACCCTATATTGTAGCCACTAATTTCATTTTTATCTCACCAGCAAATGAAGCTATACATCTGTAGTTATGATCAATGGAGTTCAGTGATGGGCTTTGCAAAGCATGATTTATCATCTAATTATGAAAGTTCATTCCAACAATTCCAAACCTGCACACTAGTCTTCTTCCTGTAAAGATAATATTCTCAGGTTTTATTTTTTTAAAAAAATATTGAGATTGATTAGATGTCATTCTGCATCCCCTTTCACCATAGATGACCACTGAGAAACTTAGTATATTTTCTGACCACTTGTAACATATGTTTGAAAAAACAAGGGACTGTAGACTTCATCTCTTATGTACTCAGAGAACTCCAGCCCTATGTTTTTGATTTAATAAATTACATGTTGGTCATGGGTATCAACATAGCAAAATCAGATGTTCAAGCAGGTTCTTTATTGCCCCTCACTGTCAATGGGCATTTATTGTGCTAAGCCTCAAACCTATGAGGCTTTGCTACTGATTTATCTCCAAATACCTATTCAAGAACCAAATACTGGGTCTGATTCTATTATACACTTGAATCTCTTCTGTGCCAAGAGATCTTGATTTCATTTTAGTTCATTTCATACCCGAGGGCCTCTAAGGTCTCTATCTTTTCTCACGCTATACCCACATACTTTTTCTAGAATTGCTTCTAAGTCCAAATCTAGAATTGTTTTATGCTCCTCAGTTAGTGCCTTGCTCCAGACTAACTTCTGATGTTAGCTCCACTTTTCTTGGCTTGTCATCTGATTATGTCTCCCTGTGGATGCTGCATGCTGCCTTTGACAGTGGTCTCTGGCTTTCATTCTTGTTTCTCACACAGTTTTGTCCTTCGTTACTGAGGGAAAAACATTCCCTCCCTCCATCTCTTGGGCCCTCAAAGTCCTGTCCTGGCACGGACAGTTGTGGCCCGTGTTACAAGGAGATCCTTTTCCAGTTATGGGGACTAAATTCTGCTCCCTTCCCTGGAGTTTGGCTGCTGTGTGTTTGCCTAAATTCTGCTCCTCTTTTTTTTTTTTTTTTAATTCCTTTATTTATTACAGTGTCTCACTACACATCACGGATTCTTTTTTCGCGGGGGTGGGGGTGAGCTCAGCCGGCCCTGCGGGGAGGGGCTGGCATGGCATGTGGTGCTGGGGCTCGAACCGCGGTACCTGAGAGGCGCTCTAGACTGCGGAGCTATCTTGCCAGCCCTCTGCTCCTCTTTACAAACCTCATTCTTAGCCCATCTACTGCATTAAGTTTTTTACTTCTACCTAACGATGGGTTTTGTCTGTCCTCTCAGTGCTTTCTAGAACATTTAGGAACTTCTTTGTCACTTGTTACTTCCTGTTATTGCTGAGCCTATGGTTATGCACAGGGATGAAGAAATGGGACTATGGATGTACAACTCATCTTTCAAAAGGCTGATTGAATTTTGAGGGAAGAAGTAATATTGTGCATCTCCACATTTTGTGTGGCCTTTATGTATATGTAGCAGAGAGCTAATCATGACTGACAGACTCTAAACTGTCCTCAAAGAAGAATAATTTGAGGAAGAAAAATAAGCTATTAAACAAAGAGCTTTGAAATTCCTCTCTTCATCTTCATGCTCCAGTCTGTGTAAGAAAAGCCCATGCTGCTTGCAGAGCGTGACTGTTGTCTATTTCATAAACTCAATATCTAGAATCTAGCCCTCATCTGAACTCCGCACAGGCTGAAAGTGTAAATAACTTACCATGGTTTTCTCACCTTAAGGAAGACCTGTGCAGATTTAGATATATTTAAAACAGCACTGTGAGCAAGCAGAAATTTCTGGGTAATTTTCTGTGTTCCAAAGACTTTACAGTGGAATTATTATTCCTTACTCATTGGTTCATTTGAACAACTGATTGATGTCTGCCTTCAATACTGCTTATTTGAAGTATGGTATGCGAATATTTAAGTAGACAATTGTTAGATTTTCAAGAGTAAATCTTAGGGAGCTTTTAAAGCCACATCCATACCTTCAGATTTCAAAAGAAGGAAAGTGGAGAGTTAAAGTGAAGCTACTCTTTGGAAAGAAAAACGGAAAAAATACAGCAGTTGTGTGCCCTCCATGATGCTGATGTTCTACTTCAAGGAAGGACTTGTACAGAGAACCTATTGCTGGTGGTGGCTCACAGACCCAAAATACCATCACAAGCAAGACGAACAAAGTTATAATAGTGCTGATAGGTAACTATTCTAAAACTTTACTAAAACTTTAATCACTCTATTTCATATAGGTATCTTTTTCCCTAATGATGATTCATAGCAATACTTCTAATATGGTATATTTTGCTGTTAAAGATTTTCTAAAATTCTGCCATGTGTATAAAAAGGAAGAGTAAGTAGATGTGCATCTATATGCATATATGTATATACACACACATGCACAATTATACACACACGTATACACATACACATGCAACATGGATACACATAGTTTTATGATACAGTCTGAATACCTTTTGATGTTCAACAGCTAAGTTTTTAAAAGTTCTATCCCTTATATTTTTAATATTTTCTTTTTAAAAATTCTGTAATAAAAATTGGAGCTGTTAAAAAATAAACATAAGAGACTATTTTAAACCCTAAGAGAGATCTGCCAAGCTATAAATAAGTTAGAAGGAAATTTTGATAGTTGTGAAATTGACACAAAGGATAAAATATGGCATAGATTTATGACAGTGTGGTATCAGAATTTATTTCTTTAACATAAGTAGAGCAAATAGATCAAATAGTACAATACCAGTGTTCTCTAGCATGCTATATAAAAGAAACACTGGGAAAATGCTAAGGCCTTTTCTCTCATAATTCCGAAATACCTGAAAGGAAAGAATAGTATAAAATATGTTATGATAAAAGGGGCATTGAGTTCACATCTCAGTCTATGGAAAGGAAACCATCTGATCAGAAGAACCAGCGTGAACAGTTAATTTTCTCCTGCTGGTTGTTGCAAGCTTTTTCAATGTTCAGATGTAACTAAAGAAGACTGATGAAAGTAGCAGCAGAGGGCACAGGAGCAAAGTTCATGCTATCTCACATCTGAGGGAAAGTTTCAAAGCCCATTCGCTCATGCATCGAGGTGGCTGTGTTGGAAACCAGTGCATTCTATCTCCATTTACTCCCTCCCTCCAGCCCAACCCCTCCTTCTCAAGCTATTCCCTACCCCCCCCTCCCTCTCTCCCTCCCTCCCTCCCTCTCTCCACGCAAGCTCAGAAGTCTCTGATTCCTCTCTAATCTTACCACCTTTCTTTGAATTTCAAGTGAAGCCAGTGGTCAGTTTTGCAAAATATATCCCTCATATCTGCCTCTTCTCATAAACTCTTCTGCAGTCCCTGTGGTTCTGGTGTTTATTACTCTGAAAGATGCTAAAATTCTGCCATGTGTATAAAAAGGAAAAATAAGTAGATGTACATCTATATACATATATACACACACACACAGTTATTCACATACGTATATACATACACAAGCAACATGGATACACATAGTTTATTACTCTGTGAAAGAGGAATAAACACCAGAATACATACAGGCAAGTACAGGCAGGTATGTGCAGCTGTCGCAGTCAGGGTCCTGGGTTTGCATTCCTACCCAACTCCTTGTTAGTTGCACAAGGGGCCGGTATAAGGTACAGTCTCTGAACTTTGATTTCCTCCTCTCTTAACCAGACATAATCACAGCAGCTGATTCTCAGGAAGACCTTCTGTTCACCATACCTGAAATAGCAACCTCATTACTCTGTCTTTCCCCTGCTTTATTGTTTTATAACATTTGTGACTACTTAAAATTATGTCAAGTATTTGTTTAGTTGTTTATGTTCTAACCTAGAATGTGGTTTCAATGGAGAAAGAAATCTTGCCTGTGTTTTTTTTTACAGTGTTATTTCTCTATATTTCTAAAGAATATTTGCATTCTAAATTTCTGAGGAATTTTAGAAACATAGGAAGTACTTAATAATCACACATTGAATGAATACTAAATTATTAATATTTAATATTAATAATAAATGTATTGTGAAGATAAAAAAGATCATACATCAAGTAGCTGTCCAGAAAGTGTGTGCTTTTAGTCTCCATTACTATTGTTTACTCTAGTTGTTCTCTTTTTGAATTTTTTAAAATGTATTTAGTACAGGGTTTACAGGGTCTCACTACACAGATTGGACTCAACGACCCTCCTGTTCTCAGCCTCCTAAGTGCTGGGATTATAGGCGCGCACCACCACACCCAGTCTCAATTGCCATCTCAGCGTGCAGCAGAGGCAGGGCCTGCACAGAACCCCAGTCTCTGCTTCTGCCTAAGCAAGCACCACTGAGCTATCTGGCAGCCTCCTCTACTTTTTCTTAAGCCACCTAAATAATTTAACATTACTAAAAACCATTCTTCTGAAACTCCATCACTTGTTTCCATGTAAATAAAAATTTCTCAGTTCATTGTTCAGCTATCATTATAAAAAGAACCTGGTCATGTTGTAAAGATTCTGAGATATCATCCTACATACAAGCTAGCAGCTTAGTCTATGATAGCTTCACTCAAGTCTCCTGAGTTTGAGCAAATCACAGCAGGCAACATGGGGTTTATGCTTATAGGTTTGTCCCATGAGTCCCATGGCCTCAATGTGGAGTAGCTCAGGGTAGTTCTAGTCATTCTATGAAGTTCTAGCATTACTGTGAAGTTCCAGGCACAGAAAACTCTCAGTCTTATAAGTGGGACAGCACCAAAAGTTTGTCCAGAGAGCCAGTATATTTGTTATCTTAGCAAGGAAACAAATATGTGTCATCTATGCCAAAGAGTCATCCCTCTGTCTCCCAAGCTGTTGACCTGCACACATATTTGAAAAGATAACTTAGAACAAAACACACTAGGCATGAGTGGAAGTGTTATGGAGAATTGCCACCCAACTCTATTAGAGTGCTTTTCTCTGACTCTTACAGTTATCCCACCTTTCACACAACTAAAGCACCTGCCATTCTCTTTGTATCATGCAATTTGCTCACTTAGTCCTTAGCATATGCTATGTGTTCTGAATTCTGCCAGGTGAAACCTAATCTTACCTTCAAATCCCTTCTGTCCCCCTAGATATCTGCATATATTGCTTTTTAAAATGTATTTAGGACAGGGTCTACAGGGTCTCACTATATAGATCACACTTGTTGCGATCCTCCTGTCTTCAGCTTCCGAAGAGCTGAGATTATAGGCACATGCCACAATGCCTTCTCAGTTGCCGTCTCAGCATGCTGGAGCAGCACAGCAGACTGGGGATTCAACCTGGCTGCTACGCTCTGCCTAAGCAGGCACTTTAGTCCAGTGAGCTATCTGGCTGGCTCTGCACACATTTGCTTACACATTTCCTTAAAGTCTGTGCTCAAAAGCCCCCAGTCAGTGAGACCTTTCTCTTAACTAAATTAGAAATCTGTCCCCCAGTGGCCCTAACCCCTGTATCATTATCACTTTAAGATTTGATAGATGATAGGCAGACAGAGAGACAGACAGAGAGACAGACAGACAGACAGACAGACAATTACATACTTGCCTGCAATATTTTTGTCTTCTAGAATCTAAGCTCTTTGAATGCTTGATATACTGCTACATCCTTAGCCCCTAAAGAGTACTGGGCACATATGCCTGATAGTAAATAAGTGCTAATGAGCTCTGTGGGTTAATTTTGCATTTCCTTATTTTTCGTGGCCATTTTCAGGTTTGCTAAGTAGAATGTGGTCCCTCCATTAATTGAATGTTTGTTACACTCGATTTGCCCTCTGTGATGATGATCTTGCTCTGCTCTCACTACAGGCATGTGCATCTCCCCTTCATTGGATTCTGAGCTTCTTGAGGGCAGACTCCATCTTGTTCTACTAGCTGCTCAGCTTTTTGCAGTTTCTTTAGTGTATCAGGTGCTCAGAACATGTATGTCACTGTTTATTGCAAGTGAACACACCATGTAGCCCAAAGTGCAGTATTCCTTTCAATATTTATTTGCTAAGCTATGCATTGTGAGTAATCATAATGGATTCCTTATCAGAATTTGAAAAAAACAACTGATGTCAATGGGTAGAAGCTAAAATAAAACAGATTTCTGCTGAATATGAAAGAAAACAAATAAAATCTTGTTTTCCCTGAAAGTTAGCACCCCATCTCCAAAAAAGCATAGAACTCAGGCTGAGTGACAGCTTGGCAGAAAGCTGGCAACAGATTCAGTACAGAATAAATGGAGGATGTGTGTGATTTGTCTAGGAGTTCACACACATTCATTTTACAATTTAGGCTGTGTGATACACACATTCTCTCTGTCTCTGTCTCTCTGTCTCTCTGTCTCTCTCCCCCTTATTTACCTGTCCTTCATATAGTGACATGGAACAGCATTTTCTGAGACTAGAGGTACTGTTTCAATTATTTTACATTGGACTTGAGTATTTTGTTATTTATTTATTTACTTACTTAGCATTTTCTTCAGGGCTGGGAGATCAAACCAAAGGCCTGCTGCAAACACAGCAAGTGCTATACCTACTGCGGAGCTCCATCTCCAGGGCTGTTCTTTTGTCTTTTATATACCATAGGTGTTTGGATATAACTTACAGTTCTTATCTTTAATTTTGACAAATTCTACTTTCAATAAATTATCTATGCAGAATAAATTCTAGAACTACTAGTGAATACTAGAAATCTGAGAATACTCAAGTCCCTTTATAGAAAAGGGCATAGAATTTGCATCTAACTTATGCTCATCCAGCTATGCACTTCAAATTATCTACCTTATAGTGCAAGTACATGCTATGCTACTTTGTTTAGAGAATATTAAGAATAAAAGTCTGTAAATGTTCAGTATGTAAAATTTTCCCATCTGGCATTTTCAATCCATAGTTAAATTTATGGATTTCGAACCCATGAGCACAGCAAACTTTGTGTAAATATCTATTTTTCTAGGAGACTGAATTATTTAAGACCAAAACCATGTCTTAGGGGGCCTGATGGTAGCTCGTGCAAATGCAGTCAGATGCAAGATCCTGTGGTTGGAACCCCACCTCCACCTGCTTTGCCAGACCAGCCCTTAAGGAAAGCTGAGCCAGCCCCCCACCATAAAAAATCCTTCTCAAAACTATGTCTTATTTAACTTCCTACTTCTAGAGCCTAGTAATCATTGGATTTTATAGGTTGGATGAATATTCAGTCTGGGGCAGGCCTTTTTTTATATTACTTATACTCAGATTTGAGGGTTCTTTACATCTCTGAACTTTTGGAGTGATTCGGACATTTTATCTGTCTTTCTGAAATATTATTTCTGTTATTTTGTTCCTTCTAAAGCAAATGTGTTCATGAAAGTATAAAACGACGATATTGTTGTCACTGCCGAGAGCAGTGCCTTTCTTGTCATCTAGTACGATTGCGCCATCAGATCAAGCAAGAGCATTTTCAAACAAGGGAAGCATCTTAAAAGGGTGTAACTAATTGGCCCCATGAGTTCACTGCTGACAATGTATTCTGTGATTGGGTATGAGCAAGCGAGTGAGTTTCGTAGGAAGAAAGGATTCTGAATCATAGTGGGTATTTTAGACTCAAGTCACAGGCATTACCTGCTGTCTCTAAAGTGATAGTAGTATCCTGCAGCATATGCCATTCACTTTGCCTTATCTGACTCAATTGATTTTAGTTGTTGTACGTTTCCTTTTGTATTTCTGCTTTTCGCTTGTTATACTAGGGAGACTATACCATATTTACACATGTGTGTCTGGTTTATTTCACTTATGAGTATATGTTCAAGTGGCATCCACTTCAGTATAAATGCTTCAAACTTATCATTCTTAATAGCTGAGTAATACTCCATTATATAGAAATACCACATCTTTTTCAACCATTCCT